>BMAO01030963.1:0-22355 GCA_019973975.1 Trichonephila clavata
GGCACGCGGTATAATTCTCAGTGGCATCTGCACTACTCCACAAATTTGTCATTTTTGAGTGGATGAAAGTTGATTAATTTGTAATGGACCTTATTTGAAAAACATTCAGAATTATGAACATTTACGAAATTACGAAAACATCTGAAAGATAACTCTAAAGATAAATTTTGCTTGTGAAGAGAAAATTGCATGTACTCTGCTTTTGGCTTTTAGTTCTACATATCAAAGTAAAAATTCTTTCCTCTTATGAAAAATATTTCGAGTTCCGCAAAGAAATTGTTTAACAACTGAATGCTCAGAATCGTGTCAAATTGAAAGTCACAAATAATATCCCTGATTTTGCGATAGAAAGTAGAGCGGTGTAGGTAACTAGGTTCGCATTAACATTTTTTTTATCTTTTATTTAACTGTAATGAATACTTATATTTTACTTGGCCTATTTTTATTTTAATAAATTTGTTTAATAATACATAAAATATGTACAATTTTAAGTTTTTCATATTTGTTGAACAAGTTATTATATTTTATGCTGTTAATTTTATGTTAAGAAATATATTTAAATGATGCAAAGTTAAAATACATAATAAAATAAAAATTTAAATTATCGACCTCTCTTTTCTAACTCTACCTGCATTATCACGAAAATTGAATTGTTTCAAAAATGTCCTACTGTATGGCACGTTGAATCATATTGGTAAACTGGTTTGGCACGCCACAGCTAGAAGGTTGCCGACTTTTGATTTATATTATTTAACAATAATATTTGCTCCCATTAGCAAAGAAAATAAGCGGTACATTATGGAACATAGAAAGCACATCAGTTATTTTAGAGCGACTAAGTTGAACTACAAAAGTACTGATGCGAGTAGAAGAGCCACTTGGCATGCACCAAACACAGAATTACGCAGGACATATCTTATAAGTACTATTCTAAGAGAAAAACATAAAAAAGAGAGAATGTGTGTGTGTGTGAATAGTGTGCTTATTTTTGAAATATCTAAAGGAGAGAGAAAAACGAGATTGAATAAACCCTTTTAACTCTTTGTATCACTGATCGAGAGTTCCTATTTCATTATAATTTAAAAGTTATAAAGCTTAATTTTTTAAGATATTTTTTTAAAAAAGATATTTACCTGCTCTATAATTACTCCTCTTTTTGGCACTGGAGCATCAAATAAACTAAGATGCTCGAGGAAGCGAAAGTTCCCTTAAGACTGGAATTTGTTCGATGATGACATCATTTAGTTTTGATCTTAACTGCAATTAAAAATAGTTTGAGTTAGGATCCAGATGCAAGTCTTATGCATTTTTTCAATAAAAGGTCTGATTTTGAATTTGTCTCTCTAATTCACAAGATTTACCTTTAATAATTGTTCTTTTTTGTATCCGCTCATGTCGTATTTTTTCTGACAATCGGGATTTAGCAACAATTGTATTAAAGCGATCCAGATCTGTAAATGAAATTTAAACTGTTATATTCTGTACAAAATTTAAATTAATTTCATACCACATTTTCATTGCGTCATTGAGATGATTAGATCAATTCAAACTTAGGTACTTACGTATTATCGTAACCGTATTGGCGACATTATATGAAACGAAGCATATGGTTGAAATTCAGCGCTTACGACATATGCAAAATTGGGGTTTTCAACTGGCGAGTTATCTGAACGTTGCATGTGTTGCAATCGTACTTAACAACTCAAACTTATTTTTGCGTCACAGAAAGAGAGATAGAAAGTTTTTCACGTTATAAGTTTTTCGTTTTCATGTTTATTGTTTGATTCAACTAGTTTTGGTTTTCTTTTTTTTAATTTCTCGATATATGAATTCTATGTAGTGACGCTATCCGTATAAGAGCGCGCATTTATAAACTATATAGTAATTAATTTTATAAAATATTAAGTAATTTTAACTACACACACATTGATACTCAGAAATTAAAATAATTGAATATTTAGTTAAATTTCTTAAAAAGTATTGAACGAAGTCTAAGCTAAGGATTCAAAAATATCCCAATTTTTCGTGTGGAATACGAAGCGTACTCTTGCGATCGATCTGTGCATTTAGAGAAGAATGCTTAGTAAACGCTCCTGCCAATTTCCGCGCTTCATTTGCTCGCATATCTCGGTGACTTTCCTGATGTTTTTTTTTTTTTGAGACATTTAGTGAAATTCAAAAGAAAACAGTTAATTTCAATATCCAATAATTTTTGGGTAGTGAAATGAGATGCAGAAAGCATTCGTATCTCAAATCTGCATTTCTCATCTTGAGACATTGCAAATTGCTAGAGACTAATATAACGCCAGCAATATGGAAATAGTTTAATGGAATCGGATCAGAGAGAGAGAAGAAGGCCTGTGCTAAATCCTCCAGCAGCCACGATTACCAATGATGATCGTTATTTGTCAAAGAGACGTAACACAATTGGAATAGCTCCTTAGTTGTCTCGTGAACTTCATGCGCTAATAGGAATGTTGATTTTAAAGGTTATTATTTCTAGATTATATGAAATGTGTGTTTGCAAGGAGATATGCTGTTTACGTTTTATTCACTTCAGCGTATAAAAGAGCCCATTTAACTTGATGCAAAGAGCATCTGCATTTTAGCAATGATCTTGGAGTCCATTCTATTCACTGATTAGTCCAGATACAGCTTAACCACTGATAATCAACGTATCTTCATCTAAAGAACCAGAAATCTACTACACTTCACCGATATCGAAAAAACAGATCGATATGTCAACAGAGTTTTGATGGTTAGAGTTGAATGTTGAACAAACATCTTCATCACGGACGTCTTAAGGTCAGGCCTCGTTTCGCGTTCTCGACTCTGTCTTAATAATATCATGATCTGGATAATTTTAATGTTGTCAAACATTACTACCCCTCATATAATTCGAAAAACAGGGGATTTCAAACTGCATGTCAACTGGCAAAATTGGTTAGACTACATTATTATGTGATGACTGTTGTCCATGTCTAGCCATAGGCCTAATACCATAAACAATCATTAAACTCATTTAGTCGAAATGCGGCCTTCGGTCGAGCCGGTTTGTGCCTAGGTTTTTGAGATTGTGAGTCGTGCACGTTTATTTGTTTTAAATTACCATTTGAACGAGTATTTTTGACAATGCACGCTATATACTGTCTACTTTTAAAGATCTCAGGTAGACACTACTCTTGCATAGGGGCCTGTCATACCGTCACCTGTATGGTGCTCAAGGCTACGGATAACGACAGGTGTACTTCTAGCCCCTTGCCATGCTGAATTTCATGGACTTGAATCTGACACAGTTGAGATCAGGTGGTATAAGAAACAATGGAACTAGTTTGATATCACGGGGCAAAGCGCCAAACGCTGCTTGGCGCGATAGAAAATCACGCCCAGCAGCGCATGTCGTTGGAATCAAATCCAAGATGGCGGCCTAGCGGTAAGACTCGCCAGGGAAATAATTTTAAAGAACTGTTTTGATATGCTGTAAAATCGATTTCAAATGAAGAATCTAGGAATTGATTGAGACTAACCAAGATCAATAAATAATGAATCTCAAAAAATAAAAAAAATCACATTTACTAATAGTAACATTATGCAGTATACAATAATTTTATAACTTAACTTTATAGTAACGATTTTTTTTTATATTCATATAATATTAAATAGTAATGATTATTAGATATTCATATAATATAACTTAATAGTTTTTATAAAAAATAATAATCGTATTGTAATATAATAAGAATCATACATATATAAGAATGCTCATTTAACATAATTATAAATAAATAACAAAATAATAATTAGAAATAAATAACATTATTCTTAAAAATAAATAACAATACTTAGAAATAAATAACATTATTTAAAAATAAATAACAATACTTAGAAATAAATAACATATGTAATAATATTTAAAATAAACCATTATTACAAATAACGAATATTATATGATTATTACAAATAAAATAAATACATGATATATATTAAAATTGATAATGAATAGCAATTAAAAAGTACTGAAAACTTGCTAAGTTACAAAAACTGCAAGTTTCTGCAACGAATTTATCGAACAAGAAACGTTAGAAAAACATTTTTAAAAAATAAATTGAATTGAAAATAAACGACTTTTTACAATAATTAAAAATACAACGCACATTCTTTTAAAAAATATATCCTTGTTCTCACCAATGATATTAGAAATATCCATGTTCGAAAATAGCATTAAATAAAACAGATGACTGAAATATAGTTTTTGATTCAGAAAAGAAATCGGAAAAAAATCGTCTGAAATTAATAGGATTACCGCGGGAACAGAACCAATAAAAATTATTTCTAATAAACATTATCTCCATGGCAACCACATCGCCAGACGATAAAAATATCAAGGTAACCATATGGTAATGTTATCGCCCATCTTGGCGAACATAAACAACAACTTGGCGCCTGCCCCGTGATATCAAACTAGCAGGGAAACAACAACAATATTGCTGAAGAAAATATTAAAAAATTAAAACGGCATATCGTGGTGAAATTGTATTAACCTTATTAGCACTGACGTAGCTAGTTCTAAAAGCGGGCCCTGTATCAAATTTCTTTCGGGCCCTTTTTTAGATATGAGAACCCTGTTAGTGGGACTGTAGTTACACGTTGGGGCCCCGTGTCATTGATATGGCGGTAGCTACGCCCCTGCTTATTAGTGCAGATATTATATTAATCGCAATCACACATTTAAAGTTTATCAGTTTAGAATTATTTGTTGGGATAAGGGCCAGAAAAGCCTTTCTAAGCCTTCATTTTTCAAAAGCTCATTTTACTAGGATTATTTTTTGTTACTTAAGGTGCAAAAATAACTTTATTTAAAGTTTTTTTAGTTAACGTGGAGGAGAAATGAAAGTTTTAAAACACGCGCACACAAGCTGCGAATAAAAATATATCGCTGTAATTTTTCTTTTCTTTAAAAATGTTATTTTTTTCTCTAAATTGAAGACGTTTAATTTGCAGGAAGCCCGATGATAGAAAGCAATGACTCAGAAAAATTCATATTTTCATTTCAATATCGTTTGAAAGAATACCGATAAAATCTTACTTTCAACATTATAAAATTTGAAACCGTTAAATAAATAATTTGTTGTATATATTTTTGTATGTTTGGGGTATGTATGTGTTTTTAGAAGAATTTCCAAACTTTATTTGATTTTCTCCTTTTTATTAAGCTGATCATAATACACACACTTCATAGTTTCGAACACTTTATTACTATTCTTTTCCCATTTTCTCTGTCACTGATGGATTGGTCAGTTTACAAATTAGATACAGATTGATCAATTTCACTCTGAAGCAGGAGGGATGGATCTTGCTATTCTGTACCATGGTGAAATGATGAGTACAACACATGCGCAAGCACTCTACTCTTGATGCTTGCACACCAAGCTAACGTTAAGACTGTGAGCCGCGACAGATTCATTGTGCTTCAGCCCCTTAACACGGCGGATTTTTACTGACACCGAGACTCGAACCCGTGACTCCAAAAAACAATGAAGCTTACGAGTTCGCGACCATCACCACTAAGCTACCATAGCCAAATGAGGTGGGAATTCACGAGAATAGACTATGTCTACTTTATTTTTGTTTCATGATGATCAGGTAAATCAAATATACCTCATTGTTATTTTGAATTTTGTAGCGTAATGATAGAAATAGACTTTTCTGATGAGCAGGTGAGTTTTATCTTTGATGGGAATTTAATCAATTAAAAAAAATGAGCTTTAATCTATTTGACTATCTGTCAACCAAATTTTAAGAAAAATTGAGTTTTATAGGTTCTACGAAATGATTTTGATGTTTTTTAGTAAATTTATTTAGTAATATGGGATTAAAATATATGCAGTCTAATCCCCTCCTCTATTAATTATATATTTTTGCAAGGGCGTCTTGAGGCCCTGGGCCCTTACGCAAAAGTAGGCCCTGGGCACCTACACAAGTGTAGGCCCCACCTATGACCCGTAAAAGTAGACAGTGCTTAGCATTCGTTGTCAAATACTCGTACGAACCTGAAACAAAAAATGTGTATTACTTACAATCGCACAAACCGGCTCGACCGACTGTCGCCGTTATGAATGAGTAAGGAGGGTATATGGTGGTAGGCCTGGGGACATGGACGACGGTCATCACATGTAGCCAGTTGACATATCGTCTGAAATTACCAGTTTTTCGGAGAATACAACCAGAAATAACATTTGACCGTAGAAATTATTCGAATCACGATTTTATTAAGTCTGAGTAGAGAACGAGATGAGGCCCTCTTTGTGGCCCAGCCACAAAGCCCAGTTGACCCCCGGGCCCAGTTGACCCATGCCTTAAGACGTCACTGTATTCATGCTGATTAGCTTTAAGGCATAAGAATATATATGCACTTGTTTTTGTTCTATTTTTTTTCTTTTCTTTGTTTCTCTAATTTTTTGCTAACATTGGAAAAATGTTATTTCGCCTAAAATTGTCCTAAAAATATTTGTCATAAGTTAACGGTTTTTTTTATAAAATATTTCGTTATTCGAATACTATGCGAATATAAAATAAGTTACAGATATTTCTTAAGAACTTAGCGAATATTTAAAGAAACAATTACCTGTCCTTCTGTTTTACTGATTTTCATAACATCACTGGACGTAATTTTATTCCATTTTCCGTCGGTGTATTTCTTCTTCTCTCCATTGATCTCCTTTATCCAGGGAGGATCATATAAAAGATTAGTAAATAGCAAAGGTACATCATGAACAACAAGTAAGCGATGAAGTACACCTAAAGGTATGCTGTATTTGAAAAAGAACAAAAAGTCTTAAGTTATTAAAATCTGTATTATTTTGATGAACATTCAACAGATGAAATATATAAAGATTCAGAACGTTTGGTAAAACAAAAATACATTTATTTGACTTTTTGTGGATGAAACTATCGGGAATGTATTTTAATGTGAAACATATTAAAAAGACATATGTAACGGTTTTCTGTAAAGTTGTGTTCTAAATTTTGTTTTTACAGCTATCTATTTAATAATTGAGTAAGGAAATTTAAAACATTTTTTGTTTCAGGCTACAGTGCAAAATGTTCTATTATGAACAATTTGCCGTCTAAAATTCATAGAGAACACTCTACTTAATGTGCCTTATATATATATATATATATATATATATATTACAAAAAATAGCTATATACTTAAGATAACTATAGTCATGATAGAATAGTTTTAGCCACAGAAATACTAGAGCAAACTCCTGGCCTTAGGAACCAGGATTGCAGGTTTAAACAATGTTTTTCGGCCAACCAACCTTCACCTGAATTTGCCAATACTCTGGGCCATAGGGAAAGCAAGAAATTACTAGAGAAGTTTAACTATGATTACAAATAAAACCATAATCTATTAATGTAAAACGATTATATTATAGCCTGTAATAATTACTAAAATATTTTAAAATCAAAGTTAAAACTATTAAATAAAGACTTACCAAGTGAGTGCTACAAAACATATTCCCGGGCAATAGACAATAACAGTAACGCATAAAATTATTAAGTTTTGATAAAATAACATTAATACTATATATATACACATCTAAAAACTCTCTCTCTCTCTATATATATAAAGAGAGAGAGATTCACATTGCACATTTGAATAAAATTGAAAGCATCTGAAGCCAGAAATATGTGCTACATTAGGAAAGTAAATTGTTCTTACGTCTTAAGGTGTTGCGTCATGTATGACAACAGTGATATGCATTTCATTCCAGATTCAAAAGCTATTTCTCTCTTCTGTTGTTCCAAGCGGAGTTTTTCATCTAAATCATTGTTTATTTCATCTGATTTTTTACTGAAATCTTCATCCTGAAAACTTTAGAAAAGTGTTTTGAATGAAGTTTTAGATACATTTTCAAAATAATGTATATTTGCTTTTTATTAGACAATAAAAAGCAAATACATCACGGTAATTGTTATCAACATTATACATTTCAAAAGAAACCGAGGGCCTGGACAGATTTAACGTGAATTAGCTTCGCTACGCGGTGGATCTTTAGTGACACTAAGATTTTAATTCACGACTCAATACAAGCAGTGGCCGCGGTAGCCTGGTGGTCAAGGTAATGAACTCGTGGTCAGCGTGTCATGAGTTCGAGCCTAGTACCACTGAAAACCCACCACGCAGGGGGCGATTCACGTTAAATCTGTTGCTAAAACGTCCTCCCTTAAGCGTGGTGTGGAAGTTAGGAGAAGGATCTCTCAACTCAGGTATCGTCCTCCTCACATGACTACGGTTCAAAATTACGAGGTCCGTCGTTGAAAGCTCTCATGTATATATAGCTGAATAGTACGACGTTAATATTCACTCATTTCAAACAATGCCATCAGGAGTTGGTGAACACTGGAGGCTACAATGGTCAAAATTAATGTGGCGAAAGTTTGAAAAAAAATATATAAAAATGAAAAGGAAAAAATCTTCAATGCATGCAGAAAACCTTAAACCTTTTTTAATTATTAATGTTGTTGTTAGGTAGAGGTAATTTGATTAAGTTTCGTAAATTAACTCCAAAAATTATAGATTTTGACAAAAATACCTTTAAACAGGAATAAAAAAATTCAGTTATCAGTCATTCTCTAATAATAATCCGAACATAAACCGATAAAATTTACATCCAGAATGCAGTAGAAATTATAAAAACAAAATGAAATAAATAGAAGAGTAATAAACAGTACAGTTACATAATATATGGGAACATCACTAGACTGATAATCAGATATAATATTGAACGGATTTCTGATTAGGACAGCGATAGATTGAATCCCTACGACGTAAATGTAATTGCCACTATGATAAATCTTGTAGAACGACTATATATTAAAATATTTTTATGTTCAGTAAATCTAAAATGGACCAAATAAGTGAGAAAAATATCGTTTTTTTGACTGTTTAATTTTGTTCTTTAAAATATTTTTAAGGCTAAAAAAATGGTTTTTTATTAAAAAAAACAAAATTATAATAGAATGAAATAACTACAAAAAAAAAAATAAAATTAAAAAAAAAAAAAAAAAAAAATAATTTTAAAATACAACACAATTAAAAAAAAAAAAAAAAAAAAAAAAAAAAAATGGGTTATATAGATTACAAAAACAACACATCTGATAATTCCCATGCTAGAGATCAATACAATGTTTAATACATTTATTATTTTTTTTTTTTTTTTTTTTTTTTTTTTTATATATATCCTCTACATATAGCAATTAAAGATATTATTATTATTTTTATTAACAAGGTTAAATGAAGATTCCTTAAAACACAATCTTATAATCAGACTAGGAGCAAATTAATACAAAATTTTAATGCTAAAAAAAAAAAAAAAAAAAAAAAAAAAAAAAAAAAAAAAAAAAAAAAAAAAAAAAAAAAAAAAAAAAAAAAAAAAAAAAAAAAAAAAAAAAAAAAAAAAAAAAAAAAAAAAAAAAAAAAAAAAAAAAAAAAAAAAAAAAAAAAAAAAAAAAAAAAAATATAATAAACCCGTATAATATAATATAAAAACACAACAATATGATTTTCAAAACATAAGTTTTACAAATTTTTTACAGTATGGTATATCCCCCATACACGGTACTGTACAAAAGCCATATCGCACTATTTGCAATGAACTCATGTCTCACGTCTTATCCTCTTCCCTTTTTCATTAGTTTTACGACAGCAAATAAAACACTGTCTGGTTGGAGTAGATTTTTTCCCTTTGGTAGAATGTGCTCCGGAAAGTGTTGACCTGTGAGGCGCAGCAAGCTTACACTAAGACGCTCTCCTCGTCTGAAGTCGTAATCGGTGAAAAACTAGAAGCATTAATGCCATCTATTAGGAAAATAGTGATTTATATAAGTATCCTAAAGTTGAAAGAGGAGCTCAGCTCGAGCTTCACAAAATAGGAACGTTATTTTTTCTCCTGCTCGAACTGAGTTCAGGCATCACAAATTCTGCACGTAGTAGTTGCCCGAACTGGATTCTGGTGACACTGGCAAGGGGTTAAAGAGGATTAAAGAAAAGCAAGTATAAATCGAATGTGTAGTTTAACAGGTCTATTTTTAATAAGTTCTAGAATTAAAATAAAATTATTAGCAAATATGAATTTAATATTTATTTGTTATGTCTTTTTAAATACTTTTTTCTTACCTCATAAATATAATTGCATTACGATAGCAGTAATCAACAAGATCTATTAGAGAATCTCCTGAAGATTCAACAACTTCCTCATGGAACAATACGGCTTCCAGAAAAGACTCCAGAGCAGCTTCTTGATAAAGCTAAAAAACAAACAAAGTAAGAATCATCGAAAAAACCGTATCTTCTTTCAAAACATCGCTTTCTGTCTTTGTTTAGGAAAGAGAGAGGTATTAGTCTTAAATTTATTTACTAAAATTTGACAAATACAGTAATACCCGAAATTCTGCGATAGGTGAGACTGAGGGTAAACCGCGTAAGTCGGGGTATAATTTCGCATATAAATTGTTTTTAATTGGGGTTGAAGACGAAAGAAAATAATTAATTTAAAAAATAAAATGTAAAATAAAGTCTTAGATAACGCAAATACAATATCGCAAACTGAAGTTATTTTGTTTTATTAGAGAATTTCATAAAATCTAATAAAGTAGTCCGTCGGTTCTAAACTTTTTTTTTCTTCCACGAAATTTCCTCGTAGCAGGATAATAATTTTTTTATTCCTTGTTTTGTTGAAAGAATACGCTCTTCGTTGGAGTCTATATTTTCTAAAACTTTTAGCCCTTTTTCAATTAAACTGAGGCCTTCTGTCAAGTACCCAGCTGTCATTTGATCTTCTCAATGAACTGTATTTAAAGACTCAAGTTCTTCAATGTCTTGCTCTTGCTCTTGCTCATGCGTTTCTATGAGCTCATCAATTGTCAGCTCCTGATTGTGGGAATCCAGCGGTTTTTGAACGTCATCTCTACCTAATTCTAAATTTATTTGCCTGGCAAGATCGACAACTTCTTCAGTCATATTATCATTTTCTTCAGGCTCTGCACTGATTCTACCTGAATTTTAGTGATGGGGGGGGCGAATCGACGACATTTGAAAATCGTTCAACTTCGTGTTATGTGGATTCGCGTAAGTAGGGGTAACGTAAGTCGAAGTATTACTGTATCCAAAAATTTTAGTTTTATTTGTGAATTTCCTTGTTAATAAACATTTTAAAAAATATATTTAACATTTTATAATGCTGGTCCTGGAAAACAAGAGTTAATTATGTAAAAGTCTCGTAAAACATTTTCAACAAGGAAATGCACTAAATTGTGCCAGCATTTTCACTCAAAAATAACTTTTTAAAAAATTGTAGAAGTTTTTTACCATTGTAAAATTCAAATATTTAGAAATAAATGTGTTTTCTTTGATTGAGCGTTAATTAGAAAAAGTTACAAGTGTTTAAAATACTGCTCTGTCTGTATGGTTAAAAACAAATTTTTTATAAAACTACGCAAAATTTTATTTTTTTTAAAACTGATATCTCAAGAACCACAAGAGAGAGGTAGTTAGATGAAATTCCCTATAAATATTTTTATTGGTTTTACCTGGACAATTAACGAAACGCTAAGAGGTTGGATATTTTTTAGGGAATAGTTGGATTTACTACTAAAAGTTGAAAAATTGTTGAAAATTCCTGAATTTCAGCTATGATTATTCCTACCTTTTAATTCAATAGAAATAATGGTAAGTTTTTAGAGCTCATTACCTAGAGATATGTTTATGAAAAGTATTTCAACAATTTTTTTTTTAAATAAAGCCTTTAAAAAATTTCAAAATTTGATCAAAGTTTAATATTTTTTTTTGAGAATGATTGACATATAAATAATTAACAATTGAATAATTTTGAAAATAATTAAAAATGATAAAAATGATCTTGAATTTAGTCAGGTACTTTAAATCAGAATTGATTAATTACTATTAAATCTTTTTAGTTGGCTTGAATGCTGTAATTACGAATAATTATTTAGATCTTATTACGAAATTTTCACTTATATGGTGAAAATAATTTTGTTCTTATTTTATTTAGTATGTGCTAATTCTTATCCATAAAGCTTACACACATCATATATTTTTTATTTTTTACACACACAATTACCTTTATACAAAAATTTTATAGGGAAAATGTCGAAGTTTTTTTAAATCTCTTTTTAAGCTACCACGGAAAAAATATTTACTTACCACTAGATACAAAGGAATAGTTGATTTTGATGAATTTTCCATTTTCAGCAACAAAGGAAAAACTTTCAGCCTCCATATTTCAGTAGCAATTAACTCATGAATGAGTAAGGGAACCTGAATGATTATACAGAAATAAATATTATTCTCAGTTTTAAAAGAGCACATATAATACATATGTCAATTCAATGCACAGATAGATATTGTACTAGTTTTATTAAAATCAAAGAATTGATAAAATAATAATTGGTTAATTGAAAATTTTTTTTGCAAATTAATGCATTCATATAAGTTATAAATCTTAAAAATCAAGTTTAAATATTTTATATGCACAGGGGAGCTCAGTTCGTTCCAGAATCGTACTCGTTAAGCGAAACAGTTTGTTCCTTAGAAATTAATGTAAATTATATTAATGCATTCCAGGCTAGGAAACCGCCGCGTAGAGAGGTTGTTGTACGTTCAGTCTGACGAACCTCAAAGTCCTCCCTTTGGAGTGGTGGAGAAGATTGGAGAAATGATGTCAACTCAGGTGTAGTCCTCATCTATTGACTATGATTTAAAATTACGAGCTCCGTCTTCAATAGCTCTCTTTGTTGTTGTGTCCTTCCCGAAGGGTAGGAAGGAAAGTTACCAGAGCACGAGACAGGTTGGACTTCTACACGATCTGCAGAACCCTGTACCCACGGTTTCTGCTGCGACCGCCTAGAAGACTTTCGGACCCACTGATTTAACGTGTGTACTCGAAGGGTATTTGGTGGCATCGGGCATAGAACCCGGGTCCTCCGATGCTCTAACCACGGTCCTTCGTGTTGCTTCAGGGTGCAACGTAAATGAAAAACAAATTAAACCATGCTATAAAAACTCAAAATTTATATTTAAATAAACGATAAAATAATAAAAATAATAGTAATTTTTTAATTTTAAAATTATTTAACTACACTGCTCAAAGGAATTAGGGGAGCACACATGGATTCAACAAAATTACGTAAATATTTCTTCTGATAACTAAGGTTGCATCCATAGTCTATAAAGCAGCGGTACTCAACATTTAAAAAGTGGAAAACTGATCAAAATAACGAAAAACACTTTTGCTTTAATCTTAATACTATATTAACCTCCTTTATCAAACACACACAAATTTCGGTTCTGCACATTTTTATTGAGTTATGGTATATCTTTGATATCTTTTAATCTATGACCATGTCCCTTTGTTTGCATTCTACTGTCATACAAATAAAGCTGCCATATACTTTAAGAATCTGATTTTTTTCCTTTTTGACAAAACCTTATATTTTTAATTTCAAATATTAATTTAGCATGTGCAGAATGACGGCAAGGAGTTTTGATTGAAATCAATATTATTTGCTTGTCTATCAATCTAAAAACTCTAACCATACATTAATAGGAATTTTAATCCCCAAGAAAGGAGTTTCTTAAAACTTTTTACTGAGAGAATTTAATTAATTTTTTACAGCCGATGCTTTAAAGTACTGAGTTACGGAAGCAGACAAATATATCTTTTTTTCATTGACAATTTATTCATTCTAAAGAGTCTCCAAAATATCAATAGAAAATACAATCCTGTAGTTTTAAATTTTAGTTTCACCTTGCACGAAATTCTCAAAGTTGTTTATTCAATTACACACAATTTTTTTATTCAAACACACAAAGGAATCGAGATAATTAAAAAAGTTGCTAAATTAGCTAAAGCTCCATTTGATCCTTGGAATATTATTCCTTGGATTTCAGCGGAAGATCTCCAACCTTATATCAAAAGGCAGCATAAAAGGAAAAAGGAAGAATGGACAAAGAGCAGGATATAAAAATTCAATTAGTGATATAAGTCATTCAATGAGTCATCGGACTGAAATTTGATTAAAATACGACACATTACTATCTAAAATAAATGTTTCTTAATGTATATTTCAACAGTTTTACATGCTGTCGACAACTCGCTTATTGTATCAGAAGATTGTGACCTTGATGCTGATGACAATGCGCCATGTCATCCTGGAAAAACGTTCTGGAGAATTCTAGCGAATGATAGGTGTACTAAAAACACCAGATTTAATCCTATTGAGTAGATTTAGGATATGATCAAAAGATTAATTCGTGAACAAAGTCCTTAACCGTCAGTACTTTTGCTGTTATGGTTCTGAAAAGGACAGCATTGCTGACTATTTCTTCAGGGGACTTCCGATGACTGGTTGAGTCAATTCTACGTCAAGTTGCTGTACTTCTTCGGGAAAAGGAGTTCCCACTCAAATATTAGGAACTATTTCATGAATTTTGGCACTTAAGTGTATATCTATTTGGAAAACGTTTATACATGCTTGTGTAATGAGCTTTTACGAAAGCAGTTTTAATCAGAAAATTATTACAGTGTTTCGAAAGTTGTGACGGATCTATACGCGTCCTTACACTAATCCTCTTGGGAAAGCTTTGGCGCTATCAAAAATTATCGACCTTCTCCTAAGAAGAAGACGTGATATGCAAATTAAGTTTATTATATATAGTTCGCTTACTAGAAGGTTAGAAAGTGAAGAAGGATAGATAGTAGAAAGTTAAAAGGTTAGAAGATTAGGTAACTAAAGGTGATAAGTGAGAGACAAGGTGAAGAATACCGAAAAAGGTTAGAAAGGCCCTGCAAAAGATTCAAGATAGGAAATTGATATTGAAAAAAAAAATTGAGATTAAGCCTTAATTGATTAGAAGACTGCCTACAGTTCAGGTATTGTCACCTTCATATTACGTTTGATATTTAAAGTATTGAAGAGGTTAAGGGGCCAATAGTTATATATCTAGCGTGTAAAGTAATATTGAGGTAGTAGATCGATTACTTTAAAGTGGCTGATTTATTAAATGAATTCTCCCAAAACGTGACTCTCGTCCCCCCCCCCTCTGTTGACTGATTGGAACATCCTATTTATTGTGTTGCTTTGAATTGTGTTTGAGTCGATTAAAGTGTTAAATAAAATAATTGGAAATTATCATGTCGAATCATCCTTCACTTCCTTCCACACCTTTAGCTAGGTCACAGGGAAGACGGGAAGGAGGGGGGGTATTACAAAGTCATCAGCAAATTTGTATTTTATTTGCTATACACTTAAACCTGTTTTTGTGCGGTGGATAGGGACCGCATAAAAGAAAACGCATAAAAAAAAATTGCACAAAACTTCACGAATAGCTATAAAATATAGTTTTCGGAACACAATTAAATTTTTTTTTTTATGCGGTGAATAGGGATTGCATAAAAAAAGTCTCACGTTTAAAATAACTCAAAACCTTACGAAATAACTAGAACATACCTGGAATTTCGCCAAACGTTTTAGAATCTGATTTAAAAAATACACTTGCAAACATTTTTAAATATTTTATTTACATATTATGTGATTATTTTACACATACAAAACTTTTCAAAACGTATAAACATTATCCTTCGCAGTCTGACAATTTACGCGAACTTTCCTGTGATAAACTGGTTCAAAATCGCTTTCGTCACTTGAAGATACTATCTCGCACTCGTTTAGAGTTGACTTTTTTTCAGGTACCATATAGTCAGTGATTAGTTTTTGCGACGACTGTTGTTTCACTAGACGCTTGTATATGTCCCGGTAGCCAGATATGCACGACTGAAGCTCCTTTTGGAATTTTGAAGTTCTTTCAGAATTGGCATCGATTGCAAGAAAATGACATTCTAATTTATGACAGAGTTGTATCGTAGAATAGTATGCTGTGGTTTACCTATTTACATAGAAATTCTTGTAATTGGCTGACGAAATACTTATGTATTGTGTTGAAATACATTCGCATATGAGTCTGAGAGAGAGCTTTCTCTGAGAGAGAGCTTGCATATGACATAATTATCTTGTATTTTTTAAATGTCGAATAGAGAGTTTTGGAAATGGACTACTCATATAAAAAAATCGAAAAAACTAAATGACCGATCAATCCTACTGATTTTTTTATTGATAACTTCGTCAATTATGTTCAATTTGATTGAAATTTTTATTTACCGCACAAAAAAAAAATCGCACTAAAAAATCGCACAAAAAAAATCGCACAAAAAAAGACCGCACAAAAACAGGTTTGAGTATATTTTTCATTTATTTGTGCTGTCATTAAAATAATAGTCCTATTTTAATAAGTCTTTATTATTAAAGATAAAACAGTGGAGTATATGGATAGTTTTATAACGTTATATTTTGCTTTGGTTATAATGGAATTGTTTGCTATTTTGTCTAATTTTTGTTGTAAGAAAATTATTGAAATTTTGATTTTTGTGTTATGTGGCATGTTGAATTAATCACATAAAACACTAGTTGGGATATGCAATTTAAAAATTTCACTAAGTAATTCATAAAAAATTCTGACATAAGAAGTGCTTTTAATAATCTTCTTTAAAAAACTCGCCTACAATATACATCTTTAAAACATTCTCAATAAATTCCATGTTTTCCAATGGGAATTTCACTTTTTCCTAATCACTCCAATTCATTTTATTGGGCCAGTTAATAATATCTGAAATATAATCTGTCAATATGTAAATTTGAATTCAACACAACCGTTACATAATTTGAATAATATCAGTTCCTCTTCCATGATAATAAGATAAGTTATAGTAAGATGATAATAGATGATAGTAAGTTTTTGGATTTTAAGACTTGGAGTAGAGGTTCGATAAAAAGGCCTAGTGTGTTCAAAAATCAATTCACAAAAAAATTAAATTTAAAAAATATCAATCATCGGATTTAAAGCAAAGAGAATAAATGGATTTTAAAAATTACTATTTAAACTGAGATATGTTATTAAAAATTAGAAAAAGGATGGTATAACCTTTTGAAGTGTTACTAAATATTCTTTCACTATTTCTTCTCTGTCTGATTTGACATCCAAAGAAGCTTGAAGGGACAAGCTGTGTATTCTCTCACGCTGTGTAAGCCACCTACAAAATGGAGCAGATTAGATATTAATATTTTAAAATAGTTTTACTTTAATTTGTAATAATATACTTTAACTATTTTTAAAAAATTATAAATGTTAGAACGCCTTATAATAACTTAGAGAGCTAAATTGACAGTATTAAAATGAATAAGAAATCTAAAATTTAAAACTAAAAAAAATAAAATTATTTTTACATTTCAATCAGCATGTTTATTGAAAAATAATTTGTATGGTCCTCTAAGTCATATTTCGAAGCATTTCTACTCACCCTCAGGATTTTATTATTAAATAAGATTCAAATGTATTTTAAAACTGTGTATTTATAGCATAGTTGAATCCGAAATTGTAAAGAGAACGAAGTGAGAAAAAAAGATTAATCATCCCAAAGTAACGGGAGGACGTTTGAGCTCTTGACAGATTTAACGTGCATCACTCCCCTACACGGTGGGTTTTAGTGGTACTGGGCTCGAACTCGTGGCATGCCAGCCACCATCCGATATTTTGACATCTAGGCTAGCGAGGCCACAATTCAACCTATGGTACTGCCATTCATGAACAGCATTCAAGGGGGAGTTACCCAACAGGATAAAGCTAGCCCTCACACCGCTGTTGCAACGCAACGTGCTCTACAGAGTGTTGACATGTTACTTTGGCCTGCAAGATCACAACATCTGTCTCCAATTAAGTACGTATGGGATATCCTTGGACGACAACTCCAGCATCATCCCCAGCCAGCACCGACAGTTCTCGTATTGACACAGCAATCACAACAAGCATGAAACTCAATACTACAGAATGACAATCGGCACCTGTATGACACAATCCATGCATGCTTGCAGGTTTGCTTTCAAAATTCTGGCGGTTACACCGGCTATTAATGTAACAGTATTTCACAGTTGAATTGCATTTTCTTGAGCTTAAATTAACCTGTGATCTTGTAAAATTTAATCAGTTAAACATGTTAACTAGAATTGTTAATGAACTAGGTCCAAATTTCATTACTCTACAATAATTCTTCTTGGTGTTAGAATTTTTTCACAAGATCATTATAAATAACTTAAAAAAATCCTCCTTTGGAAGAATACAAATATTCCCTCGTTTTTTCATATCTAATTAAAAATTATATTTGCTTATTATTAATTAGCTAAGTTATTATTTATGATTATTTTTGAACGAAATTGCATGCATCAAATGCGTTATAGTACCTTCTTAAAGTATCATTAAAAAAATGTCAGAAATCAACATTTTCAGAAAGAATATACTCTCTCTCTCTCTCTCCAGTTTTTTTTTTTCATGTCAAGTTTTGAAATTTTTTTTGTCTTACATAAATTAGAGAAAACACATAGAAAAACTGTAGAAAATAAAATGAAAATTTCATACTTAGGGCTTCCAATATCTGGAATAGTTATTGGTTGCAAACTTTCCAAATAAGCTTCGATTTCTTGCGGCAGCAGAACTTGTTCATTTGCGTCCATTTTCATCCGCGTTTTAAGTTTTCCAATCTTTGTGGTCGGAGAATGTGTATGGTTGTCATGACAACATCATACTTCGTTACTATAGCAACTGGTGAAAATCACTTGCCAAGAAATTAAACCTGGAAACTTATTACTAAGAACAAAAATTTTTTAAAGTTATTTGTGGGGGAAATGTGATTGAAGAAAAAAAACTTTTTCAATCTCATGTGGAATTTATTTATTTTAAAGGGAAATCCCAATCCAATGTGTAGAAATTCCATCACTTTTTAACATTTTTTTTGTAAATTCTAAATGTTATTAGTTGTTTACAATAAAAATAAATAAATCATAATCGTTTGGTGAAGTAGTATATGAACTACTCAGCAAGATTAAATGAAAATAATGTTTTTAATTTTGCTGTTCTTTTAGTGAAAGATTTTATGGAATAAATGACGGCTTAGTTTGTTTCTTGGTGCCGTAAAATTAATTTAAAACGTTATTTAAATACGTACAAATTAGCACGCAATGATTTAAATAACATTTTGTTTTGTGATGGAGATAAATTTATCTCACTTTTTGGTCGTCGTTTGTGTTCACGTGTGTAATACAAACATAAGACACTTTCTCTGCAACCGTTTAAACAAAAACAAAAAAACCAAAAAGGACAAAGAGAGAGAGAGAGGGGGTGATATTAATATTTCTTATTTAGAACAAATTTTGAAAAATTTCTTTAGTTTTAATAATTTTAAATATCGCTAAGAATAATTTTGTGATTGTTGAAAAATATGAATGTGGGTATAAGAGGTTCTGGTCTTCTATATTCAGATAAAGATTCAGATTCTCATTTGGTATGAAGTGGGTTGATTAAATACGTCGACGTTTTCTCTCATACCTCCCTTAGTTCAATAATTTAATAATAAATATATCGGTTGCTATGCGGACAAAAATATTTAGTAAGACAAATTATTTAATAGTATGAACTATTTAATGAAAAAAGAGAAGAAGAAATACTTAAAAAAAAAACATTCTTCATTCGAATATTTCTATCTTTAGCTCATTTGTTTTTTGATAAAAAAAAATACGAAGCGTAGTGGGAAACTAAGTAACGTTTGGTTCTACTGCAACCGCAGCGGTAGCATCGGAGTTCAACCTCTCAGCACACGTGTTTCTGATTGATTTCTGGTGTTTCTGGTTGATTATTACAGCCGGATTGTGTTGTTTTAACAAATGGTAATGAGCGCTCAAAGTGCTTAAGACGAATGCCGATCTCGTCGACTGAAAAGTGCGTTCCTTAAACTGTTTTTTGAATGCAAGGAATGTTACGCCAGGAAAATTCATCGTCAACTTGTATTGATTTATAGTGAAAATGTAATGAGTGATGAAATGGTGAGAAAGTAGGTTCGACTGTTCAATGATGAACGAACGAATGTTCATGACAAAGTGCCGGATTGGGTGACCTTCTGTTGTCAATGAGGGTGTAGCGGTGGTATCTATATAAGCCAGAAACAGCATTCGGACTGAAGTGATCATTTTGGTCTAGTGGTATGTTACTTGCTGACGGAACCAAAGGTACTGGGTTTTGTTCTCCGGATGCGCAACACTTCAATGGTTTGGTTGAAAAAGTAAATGTATGAGAAAATTCGTGAAAACATTTACGAATAATGAGTTTGATGAGTTTCGACAAATTTCAAAAACTGTTTACTGGCGACATCTTTCTTTTTACAAGATATTGACAAATTGGTTTCCCGATATGAAAAAAATGCCTGAACAATGGTGGTAGCTGTGTAGACAAATAAATTTTCGATGAGCTCTTTCATAAAAAAAAACAAATTTTGTCTTTGAAAAAATTTTTTTCGTACGAGTTTTTCCAAATCAGTGCTTAGTTTCCAGACACGGCTCGTATTTTATCGAATATGTTTTCATAAAAATTGTTTTTCAAATTATAAATGAAGGAATTGTCCAAAAACGAATGCCAAAAAAGTCTTTTTTTATTTCTAATGAGCTACGGACTGTTGTTTTACCATTGCAGATCTAGTACATTCCCCAGAAATTGGTATCTCTTTTTTGTGCGGCACCGTATAGGCGGATACCAATCACCGCAGATAATTTTGATGCACAATTTCCTCCCTAGAGGGAAGCACCTGAGCTCTGACGATGTGAACCTGAACTAGGATTTAATACGACATGGCCGCTGTCGATTTTCTGCATCATGAAAATCTACCAACTTGGGCCGGGGTCAAACCCACAATCTTGGGTGCAGAAGGCCAACGACAAACCAACCACGCTACTCAACCGGCAAGCCAAAAAAGTTTATTGATATAATTTCAACTTGATAATCATTCAACAGCAAATTTGCGTTATGCTTTTAAAGATTTTCGTGTATAGCGAAGGGAGTTGACCCATTAAATATTTAGTGCTTTTAAAAGTACCGCTTTGTCTTGATGTAGGATCAAGAGATCTACTAATGTGCCAACTTAGTCAACGCTTTGTCACTGTTCTGCTTATTTTGGTTCTTCCGTATTATACCATCGACCAACTTTGGCAAATCAAAAAACATCGTCAAATGCCTCGATATCTAGCCGAATCATTTCCACACATGTTCGAACACAACAATAATAACGATGATGGCATTTGGCGAAATTTTTTTTAAGTAGTAACATCTTTTGATTTGGCGAAATTGATCGACGGTATAATACATAAGTACCTTTTTTAATTAACTCGTGTTTCTCTTAAATAAAAGTTACGGTATTTCAATTCTTAATACATTTTTAATTTGTAAACAAAAAAATGTTATTGTGCGTATAACTACTTTTTTTAGCGTTTTCCTTATTACTTAAATATTTAATTTGGTCTATATTTCCCTCACTACTGGCGTAGGGAATTTCATCTTGAATATTGTAAATAACTCTATGCTGTCAAATTTAATTTTTCATACTCATTAAGTGGCTAATCTTAGGAATTTTATAATGGTAGGATGTAGGCTTAAATTCCTGTAAGATATATTTCATTAAATATTATGTTATTCATAAAAGAAAAGGTCTGGCATTTTTTTACTATTTTGGTTGTTAAAATAATGGAGTCCCTAAGATTAATGCTCATTTTATATTTTTTTTAATGTGAGAGACTTATCCTGGGTATCACGTTTTGTAATATATCCCTAGATTCATAGTGGTAAAAAAAATATAATAGACCTCCATATTTGATTGTTAAACCACAAAGTTGACGGTTTGCCTGATTTTAATTTGCATATGCTCGTATCAAGTTATTCATGTAAATAAATTGTGTGAAATTTGGATTGTTATGCTTCACACATTCTTATCCAAATAAAAATAACAGTAAATACCGATGACTGAAAGTATTGTTAATACATTGTATAAAATAATACATTTAAAAACATTTTTTCATCAATCATCCATTTTTAAAGAAATTCAGAATTATTTTTGAGCATTCATAATTTAATTTTTTCAATGGATTTTCTTCAGCTAACATTGCAATTATGTCTGGTTAAAAACTTTAAAAGCTTTTTTATTACATTTCAAACCTCTCGGTTGAGCTGATATTTTCTATACATGATCGTTTCGGATGACAATGCTATAATTTAATTATATTCAACAGATCAATTGTGATTAAAATTAAATTTACTCATAATTCCAAATGTTTACAACGGGAAACAGTTGAATATTGAAATCAGCAAATTAAACTATCCTCTCGTAAAATTAAATTATTAA
>BMAO01030964.1:0-27769 GCA_019973975.1 Trichonephila clavata
AAAAATTTATAAAACATCATGAAATACCCAGCGAAGCGGGCGGGTAACAGCTAGTATATATATATACAAAATTTCTCTGACAAGAGAGAGATGAATTAACATGATTAAAACTGAACAAAATTGAATTGCAAGATAACCAGACAACAGAATTTAAAAGGAGATATGAAAAATTGAAATGACAGAGTTAATATAAAAAAATAAAAGAATGGATGCATAGTATTATCAACTTTGCTGACTTAGGATAGCTTATATACAACAAAAATTCTCTTAAAAGAATTTCTCTATATAAAAGTAGGGTTGAACATGTTTTTTGGCCAGCCAACTTCCCCCTTTTCTGTTAATAATACCGAGCAAAAACCTATTAGAAATAATGGATAGGTAATCTAAATCCATTATGAGAAAAAGGTAACTTACCTAAAAATTGCATACAGAAATGCAGAGCCCGCTCTAAATCTGAGTACAGTAAACAAGTTATTACCAGATTCTGGACCCAAATACAAATTCAAAACAAAGCAATGGCTGAAAAGTAGCACTTAGCAAAAGTATGAAAAGAATAGATATAATAAAATAGAATTGTAAAATACTACCATTATCTTATTGGCTCTAAGATTATATGATTTAAAGATTATAAAAAGTTTTAAAATAATTTTTAAAAGTAAATTTATCTAAAACTAAAAAAGGGGGTATCTAAAATTATCTAGGAGAATAATAAGGCTAATATAATACCTGTTAAAAATATGAAATTTAATCCTTACTATATATAATTTCTTTATTCAAATATCTATTAATAGAATTAATTGGGTATTTTTGATTATGCATTATTAGTAAATGTTTATAGTTTTTTATTTTTTGTGATTTATTTGAAACTAGAAATTTATTGCGTAGTATGCAATTAATAACAATATTTCTGAATATAGAAACGATTATATATATCGTTCAAATTTTTAATCGTTAATAAAATACTTTCATATTTTTATCTATTCAGAGTAAGAATTAAATTAAAAATATTTTTATATTACTTATTGTGTTCTAAGTGCAAGCTATATGGCTATATGTAGATTTTACAGTACTTGATATTGTGTGAATATCACCCATTTCAACATATCGAAAAAAACTCATTAAATCGCTTGTTGTACTTTTTAAAATTTAATAAAAGTCGTCATTTTCCTTTAATTTGATCTATCACTCGAAACAGAGAAGAAAGTATTTAAAAAAAATTATATGTGAGGAATAAATCATTTTAGCCCAAAAATTATGAAATATGCTTTGCTTCAATAAAGAAAAAGCAATAAAGTGATCAATATCTGTCAAAAAATAGAGAAATCTCCTATTTTTGGGTCCTTAATTTCATTTACAGATTTTTAAAACGACTATTTATATCACCAAAATGTAGACATAATCAGAAGAATTCTTGTACATTCTAACTTCAAAGCATAGTTAATTCCTTTTGGTACGTTAAAGTTTAAGTAACTTTGTATAAATATGTCCAAATTCGCAAACATGAAAAAAAAACGTTTCCGAGAACAAAGAACATCACGAATCATTAACTCACAATTGATATTAAAATTTCTTCATTCTAGATTGTGCAAATTATAATTTAGGAAATTTAAAAAAAAAAAAAAACCACCGAATTTCAACATTTTCCTTTAATATCAGTGAATTATATCAATATTTTTTTATGAAAAACTATTTTTCTGAGTATAAATACTCCTAAATTTAGCTCTAGTTTAACTTATTCGTTTTCCGAATCTCCTACCCAGAAACATGAACGTCTTCAAGCTGCATTTATGTGTGTTTATTTCCATCAACGCATTTTGTCAAGTCATTGCTGAAACACAAGTAAGCAAATTTAAATTGCTCTTTCATTATTTAAATATCTTTAAACTTAACTAAAAATGATTTCTACCTTTTTAAGGTATCAATTATATTGAGAGTTGATATTTTGATTTAAAAAGACTCTAAGATAGGCAGAAATTTAATGTGCGATTTGTAAGCAAAAGGCCAATAAGCCGAAAACTAGCCCTTCAAATTTATAATTATAATTTTGCATAACTCCACTAATTGGTATTTCCCTCCTGTTTTATCAAGGGACCAATGTTCATTCCGTATACCGTAAAAATAATGTAGATTAATAAATTTATGGGTAGAAGCGATTTAAAAATACAATTTCCAGAGTTCTTCAAAAAATACGCATAATTATAATAATAATAATAATAATTTTTTAGTTAGGTCGAATAATGCAATCTTCTCTTTTTTAAAATGGCATCTCTTAGAAGATATAAAAACCACAATGCTTTGATGTCTTGTTAAGAACTAGACCATATCGAAATTCGCTTATCAATGTAGTTTAGTTTTTTGGGCAGCTTAGCCATAGACAGGAAAACATAAAAGTGCGAAACTTCATTTGAAACTGTAATTTATAGTGGTATGGACCGCTAGGCAATTATTTCGAAATTACTTTTTACAGTAGAACGTCGTTTATCAGAACGTTTATTATCCGGAGTGTTAAATATCCGAACCAAAGTCTGAATCCGTTTTCGAACAGTGCAATGCTCAAGAATCGTTCCTGTGAGGCTAAATGTGACAGGAAAACCCAAGATGAGGATATTTGGGGGATTTCAGCTGTATGGGATTCGGTAAACATCTGCGCGGAATATTATGTCAGTTCGTTTCCAAGTGATGGGGTGTATACGAGCTCTTTTCTTGAGTTTTGCTGATGTAGAAACCTGGATGGCATGCGATGTAGAAGAATGGGGGTTTCAAATGATAAATGATGACGGGATTGTGACTTCCGTGCAAGAAGAATCCGACCCTGTTGATGATGAAATAGATGAAGACGAGGACAACAACAACGAAAGTAGTAAATGCTGATGCTTTTCTGCGTTAGAGACAGCTATGGAGTGGTACGAACAACAATCAGAGTGCTGTCCTACTCAACCACTGCTGCTGAAAAGAATCAGAGACCTTGCATTGAAAAATCGAAGTGTAGAATGGTACAGCGAAAAATAAGTGATTATTTTCCACAATCAAGGTAAAATTGCGATATTTTGCACCTATTTGCTTTTTCTTCAAGCACGTTTCCCGCATGTGATGATTTTCAATATCTGTATAGTGTCCAGTATCATATACTGCATGGATCGCATTCGGTTTTGGTTATCCGAACAACCACGTATCCGAATGGTGTCCGGTCCAATTGATTCGGATAAACGTTGTTCTACTCTATTAGATTTTAATTTTAATCCTTTCATAAGCTTAGAGATGATTACTTCTCATCTACATGATCTTACAAAAATACACCTGTGGGAAGCTCAAAACCCATTATAATATATTCGCCTTGATATTACAACGATGTGAAGACTAATTTCCATACTCTCTAATTTTTTATTATCTTATTGACCTTGTCAACACAATAATTTTGCATTACGCCAAGTGAACAAAAGAAAAAGAAGTTTAGACTAGCTAACATTACGTATAGCATTATTTGTCAGCTAATAGGCGGATGTTCCTTAAGAAAAAAGAAAAGATGTCTTGCTATCTTCCAAGTAAAGAAGTGTGTAGTTCCGGATGATGTGAGCTTAACCAGTGTGGGAAATCATGTGCCAAATAGGGTTTCGAACTATAGACGATGTAGAAAATGGACAAGAAAAGAGAATCCACTTCATGTGTGCAAAATGCGATGTCCCCTTGTGCATTGAAACATGCTGCTTCTAATCTTTTCATGGCACAAATAATCCCCATTAAATTTAATTTTTCTTATGACTGTGAATGGTTCTGTAGTGATATAATCTAAATAAGCCAGTAACAACCTCCGCACCATGGCGATCATTTGGTGTAGTGATTAAGTTACTCGGTTTTGGATCCAAAGGTCCCGGGTTCTGTCCTACCGGGATAAACGCGCCACTTCATTTGGTGACCCTAGCTTAACTAAGAAAAGCGATACCTATACTGATCTGTGGTGCGCCATCTACTCACATAAAAAGCAACCAAGGGAAAATTGTCAGATAAACATGACGCAACTCATCCAACACACAAGAAATTGACTGATCTCATTAACAACTATATAGTTCGTTCGCCAAACCAACTCTCTAGTAGGGGAGTGTGTAGTGATATAATCTATATAAGCCAGTAACAACCTCCGCACCATGGTGATCATTTTGTTGTAGTGGTTAAGTTACTCGGTTTCGGATCCAAAGGTCCCGGGTTCTGTCCTACCGGATAAGCACACCACTTCAGTTCCTTGGGAAGTATATTCTTCGCTCCATAAAATTTAAATGTTTGACAAAAGAAATATATTTTCTTAAATGCTATTGTTTAATTGTAATTAAAATACAAAGAACTGCGAGAAATTCAAAAGAGAAATAAATGGCCAAGGTTTATAGTTTCAAAATTTAAATTTCGTGCATTTTTGTCTGTCCGTCTTTGTGGTACGCCTCCCTCACAAAAAATTTCACTCTTCATTTCTTATAAATTAGAACAGCAATGGTAACTAGTTCTTATATTTCCTCAACAATTTAAACACATTATGATACTGGATTAAAGTTATCAAGCATGCTTTTCTAAAAAAAAGATTTCCTCGTGAGTGAATTAATATTAACGTCGCACAGGTCAGCAACATGAGGGCTTTTGTCGTAATTTTGAACTATGGTCAAGTAACGAGGACGACACCATCCCCCTCGCCTAACTACCACATCACACCAACGGGAGGACGTTAGAGCTTCCGGCACATTTAGCGTGCATTGAGCTCGAACTCATTGAGCTTTAGGGGTATTGAGTCGAACTCATGACATGCCAACCACAATCTGATACCTTGACCACTAGGCTACCGCGGCCACAATTGCTAGTGAGAAAATAGAGTTATGTATCCCATTAACTTATTTTTAAGAATTTGTGTTTCCAGTTCTATGTATATGGAGGTGCTGTTCTGATATTCATGTGTCCTTTGTTAACTGAAACTCAAAATATAAAAACAAAAATGAAATTTATCTCAAAGTAAAATTATCGCTAAGTATTTCTTCATAATATCAGTAACTATATACATCGTAAGTCATTTTTCAAGACATTTTTAAAGTCAAAATTGATTGGCATGATCAGCCCTTTTCAATAGATTTCGTAAATAACATTAGGGTTGTAATAATATAAGGGCAGTTTTTCAAAGTATCTAGTACTTACGAGATTCCACCAGGACGCTTAAGAAATCGTAAATTCTCGAATGACGAAAAATATAAGACAACACCGGATTTCTCTTGTGATCAAAATATGTTCTGAATTTAGGTTTTTTCATAAAACCCTTTGAATAATATTGATATTTCAAGGCTTAATTTGCTTTAGGAGAATCCATTTTGAAGTTTTAATTTCATTCATGATAATATTCTAAAAATCAGGCACATCTTTTATATTTTGACCAAATTTATTTGCTCTTCCCAATAAACAATACACAGACTAGAATTTTTGCATGAATCGCACAATTCTTTCTTGAAATGATTTGCTACTTCATATATAATTCTACGTATGTTAATCTCATTTGCACGAGGTAGAAAAATAGTTAATTAATTTTCTTATCCGGTACTTTTCTAGCAGATGTTCTGATATGTGGGCGTGTCAGTTTTGTTTAGTCTGCTGTCCAGCGTCAAATATTGCTCCATAACTTGATAAAAAAAATGCAGGCAAAGCTTTGAAATTTTGCAGTCATGCTAAAAAAGATTCGAGGTATCAAATAAGCAAATAAAAAAATTTCAATAGTTTGATGATTTTTTGGGTACCATGTCACCTTAAAAAAGAACTAACCCTTATATTATAGATATTGTACGGCGATTGTATGATTAACTATTCAAGAGAATGTTTGTTCCTCAAATACTTTTCCAAGTAGGTATCATGCGAAAAATACATGTCATATAACATTTACATGTGTATAAGTCCCATTAAACCTATACCGGGCTATATTTTCATAGCGATAGTATATTTAAAGATTTTTGGGGACGAGATTGATTTAATAAAAGAAATTAATTTAATTCTTAGATAAAACTATTTTGATTTTTAAGATCCTTTGTTTCGTAGTAGTGGCGCACACAAGGGGAGGTGTCCTAGGGGTCCGGACCCCCCCTCCCCCCAAGCCCTTGGGTTTTCTTCGATTGGTGATAATCCTATATGCATATAACGTAAAATTTAATTAAGTACTTGTATTAACAATAACATTTATTAATTAATACTAATTATTAATTCAATAATTTATTTTTTTCTGTTTTTTGTTAACAAAATCGACAAAATCAGAAGAATCTATTGAAGTTGTCTTGAGATATGATACCAGTTGGGGAACTTTCAACCATGGACCCCTACCCCTTGAAAATTTTTTATATTCGCTACTGTTACGCGGGTATATGCTTAATATACAATTCAGTGTGGAATATTGAAAGGCATTTATATACCTTTTGTTTCATTTGAATTATGCGTCCGGTTTCCAATCGATTAAATAACATTTTCTGTAGTCATAAAAGCTGACTGAAAATAAAATGGGATTGGATTTAAAATTCCTCAAGTTGCACAGGGAACATATTTTTTTTAAAAAAATATAATCCCATTTCAAGCACTGAGTGGTATCAGTGTGGGTGAACCTTAGCTGTGGGATATGTTTCAAGTGTCTTTACTCTTCTAGGGAATATTTTTCCAATTATTCTTTTGTCAGTTGCCCTTATACCGAACTGTTCTTCGTTTTAGTGTAAATTGTATATAAAAAAGTCATTTTACATTTTCTAAAAAAAATTATTATTTAGGATTTTATGTTGTAGGGTAAGGAACTTGATCGCGCGCCGATAGACACTAATATTAATGTAGACATCCCATTTCAGGAAGTAGTTTTGCCCCCTGAACAAGAAGAAACTGAATACTGGAAACAAGAGATTCAACGTTTGCTTGAAAATTGGCCTTCAAACAGCAACTGTGAAAGTAAGTGGGACTTCTAATTTAAGCTTTACTTTATACATATATTGGTCATGATAGACTTTAGCTTTAATTATGACAACAAAAGTTGCGGCACTTCCAGAAATGTACATATTGGAAAGTTCATGAGCAAACTATATTACTGTAACTCCTCTACTCAAGCAAAGAGAGAGGACTGTAATACTTTAAATTGGTTTTTTTTTATTGAGCGAAGGTTGATACGTCGTGCCCGGGGTTAGTCTGCAGGCACACTGAATACAAATGTAAACAAAAAGAACTACTAGCGTCCTCTGCCCATGCGCAGCGTAACAGAGTCCACGTCATTGAAATGAAATTTCAATTCATAAAATAAATAACATGATACAATTTAGATATTAACCCACGGTCACCCGCGCCTGTTTTTGATACCGTCGTTACTCGCGGGGTGTAGAGAACACCCCACACTTTTAACACGTGTATTAAAGGATGGAAAAAAAATTAAGTCAATTATGATACATATTTATAAAGTACAAGATGTTTTTTGTATTATGCAAATAAACTTATTAAATTTATTGCACACAAATAAGTCTAATATTAATTTAAACTAAACCTACAAAACTTTCATTTTAAAACATATAATTTTATATTTTTTTCATAAAACACAAGTAAAACGTTTTTTTCCAGTAATAAACTTACTTTGTAATTAATGTTAAAGATAGTAAAAAGTAGAAAACAAATATTTTAATCATTTTCCAAACATTCAGAGCAGACTGTATTCATATGCTTTAAGCACATATTTGTTACACATTGAAGGCAAACACAATTTTTTTTACATCTTTTACCCGTGGACAAACAGTGCAGAGCCCTGTTTTTGGTGAATTTATGCTCTTTTTACTATCTTCTGTGTCAGTAAAGGTTCTTTTGAATTTTTTGTCAATTATTTGTTTCCGTGAATTTGTTTGTTGTTTCTTGCTCAAAGTTTCTTCCAATTATTGTGCCGTATCCATGAGATGAACAGATTGTTTAATATGGTGCTCTTCTGAAATTACACAGTCTTCGAAATCGCTTAGTTCATCCTTAGAATCTGTCGATACAGTATCTAATAGACGAACGAGTCCCTGTTGCTCCCTTTTCCATGGAATTTTTGCCGTAATTTCTGAAAAACGTTTTAAAAAATTTTAACAAAAAATTATATTTTACAATTTGTTTTAAGTTTTACATTATTTTTATACTACAATTATTGAAATTCTAAATAAAATATACATGCATATTAATATATTTGAAAATAAAATATTAACGGAAAGAGTGAAACACTTACTCTATTTTAGATGCTTCGAGTACGAAAATATAACTCAATCCCTCGCGGGGTACTCTCAGCACCCCAGATAAACTTTTGAAGGTCATTACGTTTCAATCGTCCGAGTGAGAGTGATAGCATCAGACCTGAAGGTTCAATAACCCAAAATGTGCAGCTATAGAAAAAATCGTGGTTCTGCGCATTCTTTGTGGAAATCTAGGAAGCGTTTCTTGTTGCTGGGGTGTACACAGCACTTCCGAGAGTGATCGCGGGTTAAATACAAAATACACAATATTTACAGTACTTAAATGCAAAATACACTGTACATTTTATGATATTTAAATATGATGTGAGTTATAATTCATACACATAAAATAATTAGTAATAACAAAACATTCATACAGATAATATACAAAGATTTCTAACGTTAATTTTCAATATGTTTCCGTTTGGCACACGCAGGTTCACAACTCGAACCTTAACATCGGTACCCCAGGCATTACTTCAGTTATTCTACCAGTATTCCACATTTCGTATTGGGAAGATTTATTAAAACTAAACTTCCCACAGAAACATTATTTCTACTAAATTTCCACTTGTGAGGTTCATGTAAATTATTTAAATAATCACGTTTCAAAAGCTTACATATGTGTTGGTTAGTTTTTTTTTACTTCTTCTCATCTCGACAACCAATTCTCTTTCATATTAGTTATTTGTGGTTCAACTATGGAGGTTAGAGGTGTACCTACCAAGTCCAGAGGTCAGTGTTTCAAAATCATCGAAATTTGATATCAAAGGAGTGAATGGTCGGGGATTTAGCACAACCTCAATTTCACAAAGTGTTTTAATGAATTCTTCTAGAGTTAAATGTCTGTTCCTGCAACTTTTTTTAAGTGGAATTTAAGTGACTTTATTCCTACTACCCATAGCCATACATGATTTGATGCCTATGGGTAGCAGGAGTAAAGTCATCCACGGTGAGATAAAGTTCCACTCTTTGAATTAACTATTCAAAAATTTTGCTAATGTTTAATTAGATAATTTAATTATTTTGAAAATTTTTTTTAATATCGGCATTTTGCGCCAACAAAAGTTTTCGCTTTGTTGTTGGTGATTTTTGTGCACTTTCTTACCAAAAAAAACCTTTTAAACTTGCTATGAATGCTTGGGTTGCAAGATCTGCCACAAAATCCAAATTAATTGCTTTTGCACATAAACATACTTAAATTACAACAGAAATTTTATTTAGTGAACCTTTTCTTTGAATTTTAAATTTAATAAACAATGGGCCTGCAAAATCAATGCCCGTGGTATGAAAGAGATCGAATTATCCCTTTCATACCGCGGTCATTGATTTCAATTCCCTTTCAACTTACCCAGAGACCGTATAACTTCGGTCTCTGGGTAGGTGGGATACAATTTGATTCATTGTGATGGGCTTATTTTTGAAGCAAATCAGACATTTATGAATATTTATACGACAGTTATTTCTGTCATTGAGTCGCCAAAATTTCTGGCGAACAAGATATAAAACTGTGAGTGATCCGGCATGCAAATATCTCTCATCATAATAGCTCAAAATAATATCAGTTAAAATGTTTCTACGTGGTAAAATCATGGAGAAAACAACCTTCTCGTTTAAATTTGAATTTGCAAGTCTGCCTCTCACTTTAATATGTTTCTCTCATCAACAAAAACATTAAGGGGCGTTAATTTGCTTCATATAAAAATAGGCTCCCTGCCAACAATTTGCGCATTTCTTCTGGAAAATCTTTTTCATGCAGCAAGAGGAAAAGACTTGCTTAGCATGAAGCAAGGGACCCCTTTATCTTTGCAGTTCTGGCTCTACAGTTTGCAGAGTTGGGTTGAGAATGAATCTACTTGCTAAGGATTTAGCACGGTTTTCTGCCACGGAAAAGTTGTCATTAACTCTCGTTTATCCCTTTTTCAGGGAAAACCAACTTCATAACGGCCACAATTGGAAAGTAGTGAATATTTAAAATGTTGAATGGCTTGGTCATCTGAATCACAGCTATATTCTTCGTTAAATACTATTGATTCTAAATCCTAAGATTTTGTTCTGTCCTGAAACCTAAGAATTTCTGTCAACCTGATCCTAGATGAAATTGCAAAAATAATAGTTTGATTGTTCGTTTTGAATGAAATCTGTTACAATATAACCGAACACGGAGTCCTACAATATTATTGAATTATCCTGTGATTTTATTTGTTTACTTTTCAATAATTCATAAAATATTTCCTCTCCCAGCAGAACATCGATTCGTCTGAGAATATTAAATTATGCATCTGCTTAAATTATATTTTGAGGCAAATTTATTTTTGATTAATCTAATAGATGTGTAAGAACCTTTGGCTATTTATTTCAGGGACTAAGAGAATGTTGAGTTTAAATGAACTTCCGTTTGAAATTTCAGCATAAATTATTTTTTTCTGCTAAAGGCAAGTCCAGTTAACACCCAAAATAGTGGAATTTACACTTTTTTTCAACCTAAGGACAGATTAATACACATTTCTGTTTTGTTGAAAGTTTTTTAATTACTTTTTTTTCACGAAATCAAATTTTATAATTCATATTCCTCATTCTAAAAATGTATAAATAATTCACTGCAAGCGCAAATCTTAAAATTATTGTAAAGAGCATGTTTCTGTACATTGATCTAAAGTAAAATTAATAGTTCAACTATACTCTTAGCACATAATACTATAAATTAAATGTAAAACACTATTATCATTTTCGAGTACATTTCTTAATAATTTATCAAGGTGATTTCGTGTGTTATAATATTACCGTTATAATTGCAACATTTTTTTAAAAACTGAATTATTGTAATTAGTATTAGCTAAGAAAAACTTTTTAGTTCTTTCAAAAACATGTATTAATAATACATTTTTTTATAAATATTACTTTCTTTTAAAAATAACAATAATGCATGTGTTTTTTCAACAATTATATAAAATTTACATCAAGAAAGAAATACTACAAGTACTTATAGGAATTTTATTTCAATCTCTAAACTGTATCAAGAGAAGCTTGTGCTTCGAAATTAATTTTTTCGTAATCATATGTGTATCCTCACAGTAAAAGTGCCAATGGTTTTTAGCTTTTGTGACATATAAGCCATATTAAATAACATTTATTATATAATAAGGAAAATCACACAGTACAACTTTTACTTATTTATAACGTGTAGATATAATTATATTATTTAATTTAATTATACTTCCAGAATGCGGCAAAAGTTCGGTCGATGTTTATGGCCGATTAAAACGTACAGAAGAAGTCATACCTTTGTTTAAGTATCCATGGATAGTAAGTTGAGAGATTTTTTTTCTATATTGAATCGCTGTTTTTATCTAAGAATTCTTTACAGATTCCGCCAGAAATAAAGTAATATGTACTTTGAATAAATAATATTATCTAAGATTTTGTTAGATATCAAACATTAATTTCTAAAAATTAAAAGGAGAGGGAAGAAATGTATATGTAGAATAAAACTTATGAACTGTTCGATGTTATGCCTTATTATGTGGTGTTGCCAAAATATTGTGCTACATCTAAATCAACACCTTCCAGGTTCGTTTTATTTCTATATTATGGATAAAAAATGTCACAATTTGTGTGATTATTTTCTAACATACGTATCTTTTTAAGCATAATAGCACCATTTGTATTCAAAATTTTCTAAAAATTAATGAAAAAAAATCTATTTAAATAAAAGGCCTAAATTACCTGTAAAGTTTGCCTTTTGTATAACAAAAATCATTAGACTTTGGAGTCAGTTCTCAATAACTATTTATGAATACCTAGCTTTTATCTTGAATTACAAATTTTATTAACATCATTTGCATTCACATCAATAATTATAAAATTATTAATCAAAATTTAATCGTGTAGGCTAAATTTAGGACACGATACTGCACATAAACCAATATCGCAATCTGGACAGTAGAACCTTGTTTACCTTCTTCCCTTCTCTCTACTGTCTCTCATTCCACAACAAATAATGCACTGTCGAGTTGGATTAATCTTCCTCTCTTCATGGCCTTGCGGATAGAGGTCTGATTCATATTCAAGGTTCCCTGGGTTCGATTCCAGGATTTTCCGATCTTATTTTTTGATAACATAGATAACAGCTCTTTAAGAAAAATAGAAATCTATACTCCTGACCCTAACTTTAAAAGACCCAGAAATATCCTACTTTAACATGAATTTCCTACTAACCAAAATTATCTCAATTTCTCTCAACTCTTGGGCTAGCTGATTATTCATGGAGAAATTTCTTGGAGCACTTAACCCTGTCGGGCTCTAATCTCCTATCGGGGTAATTTATGATGCCTTTAAAACGTTTTACTATTGCCCAGTGTAATTAAAATACTTAAATTAAAGAAAAACTACTTTAGGAGTATAGAAAAATTAAAATAAAAATATAATAAAAGTTTAAATTTAAACAGAAAATAGCTCTTTAAAGAGCTCAAAAACAGTGAAAAATACGGATCTTTAAGGGGGCGGAGCTAGCCTGACCAATCCGGGTGCAGCAAAAACCGAAGATAGAAGCAGCCTAAAAATTAACATAAAATGTGTTCTGTAAAACTGTACGATAGAGGAAGCGTTTTGATTTGTCGAGAGAAAGTTTGGCTAATTTGGAAAGTTTATCAGAGAAATTTGAGAAAAATTTAATCAAAGTCAGGATTAACCAAGATATCTCTTGGTCTTCTGACAGAGAAGTGAGAAAAGTAGGGGGAAATTTCGTTAATAGAAGAATTGTCGTGTTCATCAATGTTTTTAAAGAAATTAGTTGCTATTTTTCTGATAGTTTGTCTGATTGTTGTAATGTTACACGCGAATCTGAGATCTCTGTTTCTCATGTACCATCGCGCGTCACAAATTTGTCTAATAATAATATTTTGTGTACTTTCAATTAAATTTATGTTAGTTTTTGCTGCATGAGCCTAGACCGGGAAGGCGTAGGTGAGCAGTGGTTTCAGAATTAGAGTGTAGATAAGTAATTTATTATGTCTACTTAATTTAGACTTTCTACAAATCAGGGAATAAACTTTACGCATATTATCTTTAAATTTATTTCTAATATATGTGATGTGTTGTCTGAAAGTGAGGTTTTTATCAATGATGACACCAAGGTATTTGGTGTGCTGAGACCAGGGGATTCTTTGATTTTGAAGAGTAATTTCAGGAGAGGGTGTTCTTTTAGAGAAAAAGACTGCTTCGGTTTTGGTAGTATTGATCGCAATTTTCCATACAGAGAACCAGATCTCCAGGTGGGCTAAGTGTTCGTTGATGTTATTAGTTAGTGTGTTGAGATTTTTGTGTATGAAGAGTATGGTTGTATCATCTGCGTACATACAAAGCATGGTATTAGTATTTTGAATAATATCATTTACATAGAGGTTGAATAACACAGGTCCCAAAATTGAGCCCTGAGCTATTCCTGCTTTAATAGGTTTGTTAGTAGAGTAAGTTCTATTTATTTTGAGAGAGAAGTCCCTGTCCCTGATATAGGAGCTAAGTAAGAGAATAAGTGGGGGTGGAATTTTTTGGTTATTAATTTGAAGAGTAGGCCGACTAGCTGATTAGCTAAACCCCGCAAACCTCTGAGAGGCTGACTCCTGATTGGACAACCAACTCACTCATGAAAACCTCAAAGCACTGCCGCCTCCTACGGCAACTCTTACCCGAGGAAGCAGCGATGAAGAACCGATCGGTTCTCTCCGCAGCCGACCCGATACTAAATCCATGCCACTGCGGCGAGACAACACTTCGGCGGGGTGCTCGCACCGTTGGCACAGAAAATAGAACAAACAACAGAACACACATAAACAATGTCGCTTCCTTAACTTCATAAAGATTTCACCAACAAACAACTAATTTTATTCATATTAAGCTTATATTCAATATCTCAAATATAATAACAAAAATGGGCAAATTAGAACAATAAAGTCAACACCCCAAATTTTACCTGATAAAGGAGATTATGATCTCGACAGAGATCGAGTGCTCCAGTTTAAATGTTCAACACCTGTTGGGGGAATGTAGTTTGCAAAGTTTCTTCCAGGCAAGTGTGAAAGGGGGGGGGGTGCTCTGCAGAAGGACGTCCATATTTTGCAGAAATTGTTTCAATTTTTCGAAACCATAAAAACCACATGCGAAATTATTCGGAAAAGATCGATTGTACAGTGTAAAATTTTACAGTGCCCGAGCTAAACTCGGGATAAGCCTGGATGATATGTTTCGTCTGCCCATCATCATCTCGGGAAAAACCGCAAGGGGTTCCTTTTTAAAACTAAGTACAAAATTGCATTGTTGGTGGAGCACAAAATTGCATTGTTGATGGAGTATATACATAGTTGCACAATCCATGAAAGGAACTACCCATGAATACTTCTAAAACACAGAAACCAATGTAACGATCAACATGTCTGTGCATGCTCTTCATAATGTCCTTCAAGAGTTATTGAAACACATTCCTTATTTTCTCTTTTTTTTTGCATGAATGAGAATATTCTTGTTTTTGGAGGTTAATCTTGAGCACAAAGATGTCCTGCTTAGTCTTCTCAAACATTTTCATTCGGATTTAATCACAAGGAATTCGATGGCCAAGCGAAACATTCTATATTACCCAAATCTATACATTTTTAGACAGCGCATGTACTGAGTCACGTTACGTTTTGTGCATTGTGATCTTTGAAAGAAATGTACATTCCTTATGGATGACAATACCTCCTTCATAGTGATACATCAGTACATACATAAATACAGACGTATACATTATATATAGGGTGTCGAAAAAATTCACGCAAGAATTAGCTTTCATAAAAGTCACACGTTTATAATTAAAAATTGTAAATTATTTCTTGATTCATAAATTTTAATGTATATATATATACCGGGTGTCCATAATTGAACTTGAAATTTTCTAGCAGTCAATAGCAAAAACTGTTCAGCAGAATTGCATGAAAATTGAGTTCATGGCAGAATGAAATAATGGGCATTTTATTAAGGAAAAAAACAATGAGTGTTTCAAAACCGCCACTACATGTCGTTGTGCAATGTAAACTTTTGGCATATGCAAATTTAACCATACTAATCCTGTGCACGCGCGAGAGGGAGAGAAAAGCGAACGCATTCACACTAATTTCCAAGTCAAGGAAGACGACATTGACTCTCCAGGAACGTGCTTTGCTGGTGAAATTATTTTACCTGAACGGCAACTCTCCTACAGACGCTTTGCAGAAGTTTCTGTCTTTGAAGCAATTGCGAAAAGGTTCACTCAGTAATCAAGGACAAACAAACTTGATTACGAAATTTGAAGCAACGAGAACATTGGGGATTAAGTCAGGAAAGGGACGAAAGTATGTGTTGCAGTACAGGTGTGTCGCAAGCGATGAAACACAGATCACAAACCATCAGAAGCACTGGTATTTAGCGTATTGCAGCATCTGTTGACGAACCTTGTTCCCAAGTTCTTGATAGTCTACAAAAAATCTTACGCTACTCTGCCTATAAATTGTCGCTAGTGTTACAATTCTTACGAGTAGATCTAGATAGCCGATAAACTTTTGTGTTGCGTTTTCTTGAATGAATTGAGCCGCAGAATGAATGTCCATGGAATAATTTTGGACTGACGAGGGCCACTTTCATCTGTAAGCTGCGGTTAACGCCCACAACTACAGCATTTAGGCTGGTACAAACCCTCATTAAATCCTACAAATTCCATTACACTCTAACGGTTTCGTGAGTCTCTACAGACACTTTCATTGTAAGTCCGGTTTTTTTCCCCGAAAAGCACAGCACCACAAAGTCTGTGATTTTCATTGTCCCCAGTCAAAGATACGCTTATTTCTTTGAGAAATCCGTTATTCTGACCGTTCAGGCAAGGCGATGTTATAAAACTACATTATTTATGCAGGATGATGCTCCTCCACACATCGCCCGTTGTGTGAAACAAGTGCCCTGCCACCATATCGATGATGTAAGAATCGCCAGCCAACATTTTCTTACAGCTTGGCCTTCTAGATCCCTCGACTTGAATCCTTGCGACCTTTGGCTGTAAGGATGCCTCAAGTTTAGGATCTCTACCGTGATCCCATCACATCTCTATCTCACCTTAAAGAAAGCATAGAACGCCATGGGCGTAACATTCCCCAATTCAGGCTGCTTTCAACAGTCGAACATACAATTTTACGTTTCGAGAAGGTAGCAGACAATCGTGGACAGTATATCGAGCATGTTTTGTGAACTTTTGTAGTTTATTTATATGATTTCAATAAATCTATAATACGCCCCTAGGGATGCTTTTTAAAATTTATTGTTTTTCCTTCCTCGATAAAATACCCATCATTTCATTATAGCGTTACCCAAATTTCATGCAATTCTTCGGCATTTTTCATGCAATTCTACAGACTGTTCGCATAATTCAAATTTAATTATGGACACCCAGTATATTATATATATATATAGATAGATTGTGAAATCTACCGTATAACGCGAACCGCCGTACAAAGCGCATCCATACTTTCAAGCTGCAATTATTGGTTTTTAGCACACACCCTTTTTACGAAGGAACTTGAAATGTGTGTATGCAATATGCAATACTCGTACGTTTTGAAAACATTTATTCGAGATATTATTCTAAGCTTCAGAAGAAATAATATACTTCTAGAGCTACAACCCCTTAAGTTCTTAAGGAGTACCATTTCTATTAAAGCAATAGTATTTCGATATATGTAGAAGCCTAAGCTTTTTCTGAGCTCATCTTTTTTGTATTATTACTCGGTTTTATACCAGGTGTATAACGCGCGCACGTAAATTTTGATTTTATTTTTTGTGTTAAAAGTGCACGTTATACTCCGGATTTTACGGTATGTGTATATATATATATATATATATATATTCTATAAAATTTAAAACAATATTTAGAGTATTTATGTGCATATATATAGACTTAATGTTATTTTGTCACAATTTACTAATTTTATGCGTTACTGCTATACTCCTTTCTATCGCGCGGGGAAAAGGGTTGTTGCTGTACTCACGTAGTAGGTTTTTTCATTTAGTTTTTTTTTCTTTTTGCATTGCATTGATTATTAGTAGGCTATAGTTTTATGTTAATAGATTGTGGTTGTATTTGTAATAATTAAACTGCTCTTGATATTCCTTACTTTTCCTATGTCCAGAGTATTGGCAAATACAGGTGAAGGTTGGCTAGCCGCAAAACTTTGTTTTAACCTGCAATCTTCTAGTAGCATATCGCGTAAGACTCCACGGTTTTGCTGGTCCAATATCCAATCTTTAGTTGAAGTTTTCCATGGTCATTTTGCATAAATGTGATACAGGTATCGTTGATACATGGCTCAATTTTCTTCTTCAAGACGTGAATTGATGTAATCTTGTTGACATGAGCCTTACACTACAAAACTTCCAAGATAAAAAAAATCCAAATGTCCCTAAAGTACCTGTAAAATAGGTGACAAATTCTGAACACCAAAATTGGAAATTACATGACCAGTACGACATTGGGAACGGGATTTCCTTCATATAGCGCAGCATTTTTGATAATCCTGAATCGTCAGCTGAAATGTGATCTTTTTTTTTCTCCTTCTTTATAATGCAACACTTTATCATGCAAATAATTTAAACCTTGCGGGAATTTTGGAACACTATTTATGTATGTTAGTTATGTATGTTTGCAATAGATAAAACTAACATATTATATGTTAGTTTTATATTGCAATAATTTTCTTAATAAAAAAAAAAATTTTATGTACTATATTTTTATAACCCTTACATGCATTGTCATCCCCTTCTGAGCTATTGTCTAAATTTCAAGTCTCTAAGACAGTTAAGAATCAATTACAAAATTCCACCCGGACAAACTTATAAGAAATGGTAATGGTACCCTGGAGCCCCTTTTTGATCCCAGAGCCAATAAATTGAATACGTAGACGCAACTCGACCTGTGTTAGCGACAGGTGGACTTTATGTAAATTTGTGTACATCCAGAAGTCCTGTCGAAATCGGGGGCCCCCACTTCAGGGTCCCGGGTTCAAAACTAGAACTTCTTTTCCACATTTTCAGGCATTGTCACCCACTTCTAATCTTTGGTCCAAATTTCAAGATTATAGATCTTTGGAGAATCAGTTTAAAATCAATTACAATTTTCCACTCGGACAGACAAGAAAACGAGTTAATAAAAGCATGGTAAATGGTGAAAATTCACCACAAATTAGTGAAACTGACCTAGATTTTTCCTAACGTACCGAAAGAATCTTGGGGTACGTTTCCGTTTCGCTGATGGAACTCTCGCCAGACAGGATTTATTGGCGACAATATACACATAAAAATCTGCCAATAAATGTTAGTTCTCTTCAGTTCTTTTTATCTATTTTTAAAGAATTATGAAAAACACCTTACTGAAAAGAAAAGACAGTGAGAGAGAGAGAGAGAGAGAGAGAGACTGGTTTTGAAAAATGTGGTGGTAAAAGGTTACAAGCCGGTAATATTTCATTTGGTGTCATTTGTAACATTTTTGGTGACTTTATCACCTGCGCCGTCGAAACAGAAAAGTACCGAATCTTGCAAATCAATTTCAAAAATAAGCAAATGTTGACGAGAAGAAAGAAGCTTTCCTCGTAGTGCAGTTTTGATTTGATACCCTCGATGATTTAAATATCTTTAAAAATCAAAATAACTCAGAAGTGTTTCAGTAATTTTTATCTACCATTGTATTTAGTCAAATTTGTAGTTTAATTTGGAATTTGCTTGGAAACATGTTCCTTTTTTCGTAAACTTATGTAATTGTAATTCTTATACTTTTGTAGGTTGCATTTTTACGGAATGGTGAAATAATATGTAGTGGGACACTAATATCCCAAAACTTTGTTTTGACTGTAGCAGATTGTATTTTTAAGTAAGTATATCTCACCTCATTATATATAATTTAAATAAAAAAATTTGTAAAACATTTTATTTTAATTTTTATTATTTTCTCTTAAATATTTGAAATGCTTGGTTTGAGCTTAGATAACACATAGCAATGTAATACTACGAGAATACCATGCTCTATTCTTTTGTACCAAACATGAAACTGAATTCAAAATATTTAATCTTGTAAAATAAAGAGCAAATTACATTTTAAGTAGGATCTTGTACGAGTCTTAGTGCATGGCTATGGTTAACTCTTTATCTACCGCATTATGATTTACTGTATTTTTTTTAATCAGTATATTGAAAACTAAGGAATATACATAAACAAAAACCTGGTACAAGTTCGCATCGTCAGAGCTCAGGTGCCTCCCTCTGTGGAGGAAACTGGGCGTCAAAGTTATCTGCGGTGATTGGTATCCGCCTATACGGTGCCACCCTAAAGAGTGATACCAGCTCTTTGGGATGTACTAGGTGTGCCCCAATGATAAAAATACCAATCCGCAGCCCCATTAGATAAAAAAAAGCATAAGCAAAATATTCAACTTAGGGACATTTAATTTGTAAGAGCTAATTGATTAATTAAAGATATTCGACTTAAAATTAATTACTTACAATGTTCACTTAAAATAAATTGTCAAATCGTTTTCTAAGGTCTTCATTAACATAAACAAATAAGGCACTTACTTTTTGAAATAAACTGCTTTTTCGGAATAAAAATGATAAGCTTCGTGATAAAAATTTCAGCTAAAAACGACAACTTCTGCTATAAAACTATTCGCCTTTCTCGCTGAAATACTCATCATAGAACCTATGCTGCCATATATCTTGGAAGAAGGGATTTAAAAGAATATTAGTGCTAAGTATCATCAGAGTATTCGTAAAAATAATTAATCTGTGTAATTTAAAAGTGAGGTACTTACAAATACCGTTGGTAGTAAAGTGTTAAGGGATCTCAGGGGTGTTAACCCTTTTTTTCGAATTTTGGAAAAAAATATATGTTGTTCTTCATTTTCTTCTCAACATTTTGATACTAACCACGTGACAATACTCCAAAAACTTCGAAAGTTATTCAAAAAATTGCAAACAGCAATTTAGTCATAACAGCTGTTAAATGGACACATGCCACGCCCACTTATTCTTGATTTATGCATACACTTTATTTTTCTGTTTTTAATAAGTCTCATGAAATATTTTAAGCGCTTGAGTTGATCAGAAGGAAGCCTGCCTCTCAACACATTCATTCTGCTGTGTTTTGATTCTGTTGTGTTTACTTTAGCACACGTTTTTTTAAAACACTTCGAAATCGAAGATATTTGTTGTTTTGTACAAATAGCATTTGATTAATGAATACTCTGAAAAGATCATCGGGCAAACGCCCCAAGAAAAGAAGATTTAGAGGAAATAAATATTTAAAGGTAAGTGACTCAGATGTTGCAGACATGGAAGATACGAGGAAGTGTGCAGAAATGAAAAATACAGTAAGTGTGCCGAAATGAAAAATGCTTCAAGTAAAAAACTTTCAGGAATTCAGACTTCATTAAAGTCAAATCTTGTTAAGGTAAGTGAAAACTTCAGAGGATATCGTATTTTTGATTTTATTTCAACCTTTAGCTCTATTTTGTCAGTATCATGCTGTTTAAAATGTCATAAACCATTAACAATTAATGAAAAATCCACTCGTGGTTTATGTTCGAATTTTGAAATACTTTGTAAAAACTGTGGGAGTATTTGTACTTTTTCAAGCTGTGAAAACACTGGGAATAAAAATAATGCTCCAGAAATTAACAGAAGATCTATTTTAGCAATGAGATGCATAGGTCAAGGTTTAGAGTCATTACAAACCTTTTGTGCTGTAATGAGTCTTCCTAATCCTGTTGAACAAAAATCATATGATGTTAATAATAATAAACTTTCACTTGTTATGAAGGAAGTCGCCGAAGAAAGCATGAACAGGGCAGCTGTCGAAGAAAATTCTTCGTCACCTGATAACATTTTAACGGTAAGTGGTGATGAGACCTGGAAGACGAGAGGACATTCATCGTTGATTGGAGTATGTACTGTAATAGGGGCCGAAACAGGTAAGGTTTGGGATAGGGAAGTGTTGTCCTCATTTTGAAAAGGATGCGACAGTTATAAAGGGGTAAAGTTTGGTATCAAGTACAATAAATGGCAAAGAGCGCATAAGATTTCATGTAGAAAAAATTATTCTGGCTCTGCTGGTAAGATGGAGGTTGCGGGATGTTGAGGATTTTTAATCGATCAGAAAAGCTTCACAAAAAACCTGAAATATTCGAACTACATAGGAGATGGCGACACAAAAACATTCAATGCCCTTTCTGAAAACAAGCCATGCGGCGATGACCATCTTATTCAGAAAATAGAATGTGTAGGTCATGTGCAAAAGAGAATGGGTACAAGACTTACGAAGCTTAAATTAGTATATGGTAAAAAGAAATTATCTGATGGTAAAACTATAGGCGGTAAAGGTAGGTTTACTGATAGTTTAATTGATAAGCTTGCGCATTACTATGGTCATGCTATTCGATGCAATTCTACTAGTGTGAAGGAAATGCGGAAAGCCATTTGGGCTGTGTTTGGGGTCATTCTTGCAGCACCGAAGATGAACCGATGCACTGGTTTTGTCCTACAAATCCAAATACATGGTGTAAGTATAATGCTGCAATTAATAATAATTTACAAAATTATAAACACAAACCCTCAGTTGCTAAAGCTGTTCGAGATGTAATTAAGCCTGTATTTTCAGACTTATCTCATCCGGCACTCCTGAAGAAATGTTTAGGAGGTAAGACACAGAATCCTAATGAAAGTTTAAATTCATTAATCTGGAAGTTTTGTCCTAAGACGATTGGTTCTAGCCTTCAGATTGCAGAGATTGCTGCAAATCTAGCAACCAGCATTTTTAATGATGGAAATCAAATACTTATTACTATTTTAGAGAAATTTGGCTTAAAAATTAACAAAAATGTTTGCGTGTCCCTGGCTGAACGTGACAATCGTCGAATCTTTACGTCAAGAAAGAGGAGCTTAGCATCATCTTTTGAAGCTCGCAGAGCCAAAAAAATTAAAAAGACTAAAGAAATTGAGCTGTTTGAGCAACAGGAAGGCATATCGTATGATCCTGGAGCATTTTAGCATGTAAATTTTAAAACTTATTTTCTCAAATTCAATTTAAAACTTTAAAGCCTTTTTCTCAGTTTGTGTTTTTTTCACGTACGTGCATTCATTTCAAAAACTATCATACTTTGATGCATAAAACTTTACAGAATTATAAACTCTATCATAATCTTTGAATCCTAGCTATTTATAGTATTACATATTTGTAATTTTTTTAAAAATTTCAAAAAAATTAAATTTTTTTTAAAATTTTTTTTAAAAATGTACTTTTTTTTATTTTTAAAAATATTATTTTTTATTCTATTTATATAAAATCGCTACCATGTAATAAGGATATATTTGACTTTATAAATCAACTTATTGCTAGTAATTAGAATTATTATTGCAGAAAATATATCATGCGCGTCGTAAAACTTACTATTTGTTTCTTACAAAAAATTTTCTTATTTTTATGTGCTTATTATTTTTAAAATTATGATTATATTTTAGACATTCTATTCTTTTTTGAAACTTTATTCCTTTATAAAAACTGTGTAAAAGAATCAAATTATTTCATTTTAATCTCAAATAATTATTTCTAGTCGAAAATTGTTCATATTTTGTACTCTCGAAACATTTTTAACCCCTTTTAGACCCAATCAGAAACGTTTATTGAAATTTAGAAATTCGTTTTGTACTTGACTTCGAATGTTTGAATCTTTAGGTTTCTTATTCTGTTTCATTTTGTTGTAACGACTAGAATAAACAAATATCCAGAAAATTATAATAGAGATGATTTCTTCGGAATACAAATAAGCGAAATTTCAATCTTACTTTTGTCTTGGAATATATACTCTGTTTTAGAGTCTGAATGCCTTATAGAGGTCAAGAATTGGATGCAATATACGCATCACTTTGAACCCAGATCAAGGGATGAGGACGACACCTGAGCTGGCACTCAGCTCGTTAAACTTCCGTACCACGGACTTCGAACCTCGACGGTTAAAACATCCATCAGTAAATTCTTTTTATGTGACCCAGAATAATTCATGAATAATTTGGTAAAACATCAGAAAGAAAAGACAATATTGAAACGTTAAAATGTCCCAGCAACTAAAAGGGTTTTTTAAAAAAATTCCAGTTTCCTTTATCTCAGAGACAAAGACTTTTCATAACGCGTGTCGCTGAATATAATTTAGTATCTTTTTTTATTACGTTTCATTTATAAAGCCCATTTCTTTTCATTCTATCATTTCAGACCAGAAAGTGCAAATGACAAGAAATGCCAACGGACCTTCATTCCGCAAAACTGCTTCTACACCCCCCAGGAACTAAGCATGATATTTGTGGGAGATAAATTTTTGGAAAAATCCGTTAAAATAAAACGTTTTAAACCACACGACAGATATAACTATTGGAAAAAGATGAACAATCTTGCTTTGATTGAATTGGAAGAGCCACTGAAATGCTCTCCAACGACTTCTCCTATATGCTTACCATTCAATATGAAAGAATTAAAATTCGATAACAAACTCTCGATTGCTGGATGGGGATCGAATGCCTTTGCAGGCTATAGTAGTAAGTATCTGGATCAGTTCTTAGTATGAAAAAGTAAATATATATATATATATATATACAGGGTGTACAGCCTTAATGTGACCCAATAGCTAATTTCCGAACCCTTCGTTTTAGATATGCACTTCCAATTTGAAAAATGTTTTAAAAGAGATAAAGAATGTTTTTACGTGCTTTCGAACAAATAAACCCATTTAGAAAAAATTACAAAAATGAATTTTTTAAACGGTCTCCAGGTCCTATCACTTATAAATAGGAAAAGATGCAGTACACACAAAAACAAAGTAAACACAAAAAGTTTCATTTAAATACCATAAAAACTGGCCGAGTTATGTAACTTTGAAAATCCTATGTTTTATCCATTTTCTTGGCTTGTTCAAGAAGCTAATAAGGGGCCGTCTCCAAAGTGAAATTAGTTGTAACTCTGCCTAGAAACTTTCGCTTTTGCACGTCTCTTTTCTGTAAATCGTTTTTAAATTTAAAAGCATGCGTTAATAATACAATAATTGAGTACTTAAGAAATAAAATTTATTCTGTGTACTTGTAAAACATTAAAAAAAATAAAAGATTTTGGACGAAGAAAACATTTTAAAAGCAGTTCCAAAAAAACAGACTTTTATGCTGCGGTTTCAGTCTGATTTGCTGCGTTTTTGCTGATCATGACGAACGTTAAAAATCTGTTGTGTAGTCGCTTGCAATTGCATACAGTCGTATTCTAATATTACGAATTCTAGTACGGGAGAACGAGATGTATACAAATGAATACTGCGAAATGGTACTGTTTTATAGGCAGTGTAATCGAAATAAGAGAGAGGCGGCAAGACATTATGCCATTAAATTTCCCACTCGAAGACATCCATCTTATTGTACAATTGCCCGTGCTGTTCAACGCTTGTATAAACCTGGGAGTTGTCATAGACGTTTTCCCTTGTCTCGTGTCTTCACCATTATTTAAGTTAATTGGGACATTCTGATATAATAAAGCTCCTGATTCATGATTGGCGCATCATTCCACATTATGCTATAATTTGAACGGCAAATCCTGTATTATTTTGCTGCTATTTGTTAAAACAAGCTGTTTTAATCTTTACGGTACAAGTTGTATTTCTTTAATTTAATTTTCATTGTTTGCCATACAGCAATACAAATTTTCAATCTATGATATTTACTACGATGTTTTAATATTACTATGATGTTTTTCTTTTGCTCTTTCTGTATATAGTGAATTACTGTTCTCTAAACTCATTTTATATACGACCCCCTTTTCTGAGCAACTGAGATGCTTCAAATTTATGTAGGCATAACTCAGTCAGTTTTTATCGTAATAAAATGAAACTTTTTGTGTACTGCATCTTTTCTTAAATATAAGTGATAGGACCTGAGGTCCGTATAAAAAGTTAATTTTTGTAATTTTTTTCTAAATAGGTTTTTTGGCTCGAAAAGCACGTAAAAACATGCTTTACCTTTTTAAAAACATTTTTCAAATTGGAGTGCATATCTAAACCGAACGGTTCGGGAATTAGCTATTGGGTCACATTAAGGCTGGATACCCTGTATATATATATTGACAGGTACTTATATTCATTAAATACAAGATATTCAAAGTTCAAATTTCCTTGATGAAACCACATGAGACATGTTAATTCAAAGCTAACCCAGTGAACATAGGAAATATTCTTAAGTTCAAGCGAGCTACAAAAACTCCTTTTATTTTTATAGATACACTCTAATTAGAAAATAAAAGAAGTAAAATTTTTGTTTTTGGTTATGTTTAGAGCAGTGCTTCTCAAATTGTCAATATTTGCGACCCAATATTAAATCATAATTTTCATCCCTCCTAATAATAACAATGTATTGCATTCAATACTTCTATACTTTGACGACTTTAAACTCTTAAGTGCTCCAGGCGTGTATAAACGTCTCGTTCACTGCTTTGGACGTATATATCCGTCTTTCCGAAGTACGATTTTTTTGCGCAATCATAAAATTTATTACGAAGGCTTTGGAATGCAATAAAAGGACCTTGACATTGTTTTGGCTTGCTTATTTATTCCTCTCCCCCCCCCAATACATTACATACGCGTGCCTGCATGGAAAATGGTGGCATTGGGGTGTAAATTGCATAACTTTTTATCTGCCCTAAGGGATTAATTATAAACCGTACAAATTATCAAGATAAGTGTTATTTTTTATATATTTTAAATAGGACAAGCTCTTGGGGTCACTGGTAATTATTAAACATGTTGTTGTTGCTTATGCCACCTGTCTGACGTAGTCAGATCGAGACCCACGAAATGCATCATGGCACCGGGCTAGAGATACGTCTGTCATTAGCCTAAGCTTTGAGCCCATGAAGGTGAGAGCACGATTTTGCTCACGATAGATGGCGACACCATTCGGATCCACAGATTTAACGAGCACGTTTTCCGTTTGTACTCGTCGAGAATTTGGTGGCATCGGGTATCGAACCCAGGCCTTCTGGTCTGGCGTCCGATGATCTAACCACTAGTCTACCCACAGCCCCCATTATTAAACATGTTCTATAGTATTGTTAAATTAATTATGAAATACATTGCGTGCAGTACTAATGTATTTATAAGTTTCTTATATCAGAGTAAATGTTTATTTTATTTTTTATTATCTCAGAATGTTTTCTGTTAGTTTACTTTCAGTAAATCAATAATTTTTTTTAAGAATCTTTTGTTTCCGACTTTTGAATGTGCTCGCACCCCCTCGTAGAGCTATCACGCCCCCAGTTTGAGAAGCGCTGTTTTAGAGGTAAATTAATGATACAGAACTACAATAAAGGTTAAAGTGCTTTTTTTCATAACGACATATACATCTTTTCTCCCTCTACATTGAGTGATCACTTTCAAAATGAACTCACTGATCAAAAGGGGAAAAAATCAAAGTGTTTCTTAAATTAAGTTTAAATTAGATATGGTTACGTTGATGTTTTGCAACATTCTCATTAAAAAAAATGATCATCGTAAGGGTAACTAAAGTGGCAGCTTGGTTAATCGAATTTAAAACTGAAACTTATGTACAGTCTAACTTATATGAAACTTTTGTACAGTCTAACTTATAAAACTACAGTCCACTGGCGTAGCTGTTACTAACTGGCCCCGTATTCAATTTATTCGGAAAATAAATAAAAATCGTCGCATTTACGAAACGTATTTAGAAGAGCCAAAATATTCTACATATTGGAGCTCCTGCCGCTTGGCACTATCGATACGGTTGATAAGGAAATAACTATGCCCCACGTACACTAATATAAAACTATATAAACTACAATCAATAACTATCAACAATCTGAGTTAAAGACCCACAATTTATTCATGGGATATGACTACACGTGGCCGTATTTCCAAAACCTTACCTTGTCAACCATCTCCAGACATAACATTTTTTTAGCTCCATTTCATGGGGATACGTGAAAAAACATTATTTACCAAGATCCAATTCAGGACACTGACTATCTAAGGAGACAGAGGACATCAAGACAGTTGATTTTTTGTACTATTTCATAGCTTGTACTTAGAAATCCTGTATTGATTCGATGTGTTACGCACAACGAATAGTGAAATATTATTTAATTAAATCATGAAAAGTTTTGAGATCGCATTTCACTCATATACGGACCCCTTTGTTTCAGAAATTCCTAGGAAGTTCTTTCTCACCTTTGGAAACACGTGGAAAGAATTTGTTAACAGTCAGAGACTTGTAATCCGTTGGGACTGAGGGAGGAAGAAATTTTAATTACGACGAATTAACATCTAAATTCTCGCTTTATAAAAAGGAAATCCCAGTCTTTCGCCAGCTTCTAGGAGCGAACTTCGAAGCGCGCTTCCCTCTTTCCGACCAGGGAATGATACAAATAAAATAAATTTGTTAAAAATTTCTAT
>BMAO01030965.1:0-19859 GCA_019973975.1 Trichonephila clavata
ACGACAAGCAATTGTACCAACCACAACACACTCAAAACAAAAGAGTTCCAGAGGAATGCAACAACCTGATGATAGAACATCATCCTGTTCAGCAAGTAGTTTAATGACAGATTTACTACATTGGTTCACTGGATCTTTCAGCAACTTGACCCCACAGGGTCAAGCGCTAGCGGACGACTGGCGGCACACACGTTCGATTATTCCATTCAGTTTTTTTTCCCCTCCTTTAAATTTCATTGGTGCCATCGGACTGTGTAGTTGCCAGAATCAAGACACTTATTGGTTTTTGTCGAAGATGATTTCCTTCTGTGGTGGAATCCGGGTTCGGATTTTTGTTTACGACCGAATAAAGATGGGTTGAGGCTTCTTCTAGGAAAATCTAATAGATCCGGAGATGATTTTAAGAGGGTATTTTAAACGTTCTTTTTTTTAAAGGAATGTTATAAATCAGTGTACTTTAGATAGAGTTCATGCGGGTAATCTTAGCAGGATTCATTGAATAAAATTACTCAGATAAAGAAATTGTAGTAGAAAACAGATCATCAAAGGGTTAGGTGATAAGATACGTCAATAGCGATTCATTTGTTCTTGTGTTGGAATTCTGAATGATGTTGTCTCGAGAATTTAGTAAGGAAAGCCGATGAGCCATTTAAGGCCTGATTGTTGTTATCAATATCTTTTCATATTTAACACAATTCCATAATTGGAAGTCAGATTAATGTGAAAAATTATTTATTAAATGAGTGAATTCAAGATTCTTTACTTTTCATCAGGGAAACTGTTGTATGACGTGGTTGTATTAAAGGTATCCGACTACACTAAAATTGTGAATTTTGCCAAAAATCCACAATTTTTTATGATTTTATTTTATACGCCATCTTATTAGCTTTATAAAAATATTAAGTTTATTATTTTCCGTTCATTAGGACAAAAACTACAAGTGTTTTAGTAAAAACATATGCCTCTAAAACGCGTTTTACTCGAAATTTATATATTTTTTAAAATGCTCAAACAGGCCTGAGATTGCTAAAAAAAGTTTTGAAAATTTTTCACTGAATTTTTTTGTGTATGTTCTGCAGAAGAGTAGAAGTGTTTTAACCTTCAGATTTAGCAATCACTGTTTTTTTTACAAAATTTACAATGAAATAATAACTAAGATAAAGTGCTCTAGTTTTTTGTAAAAATTAACATCTCTCTTATCCTGAAGGTCATTTCAAAACTGAATAACATAGCAACACATCAGAAATGAAAAATTGAAAAATCTGTTCATAAACTTTTGGTACTTTTATCAAAATGGGCCCGATTTATGTCATTTTTTGCAAATTTTTACCTATTTTAGTCATAATAGTTTCTTTTTTTCTTTTTAATTTGAGCATATTTTTCTTAAAATGTACTAAAATCTAAAAAACAACAACAAAAAATCCCATACCTCCATTTTTATAAAAAAAAAAAGTTGTCGCAAGTACTCGGGTACCTGAAGAAAAACCTCAGATAGGTAAACATATTTTTAGTTTTAAGGTTTGAATTTGAAAAAGTATGAGTAGAAATTCCGTATTATTAATATAATGCTCATGAATTATTTATCATAATTAATCCCGGAATAAACGAGAAAATATTACAGGGATGCCGAATCTGACTCCGATTCCCATGGTCTCGCCAAAATGGGGGCCTCATCTCAGCCTTAATAAAATCATTATTCGAATAATTTCAACGGTCAAAGTTTATTTTCGGTTGTACTCTCGGAAAAACTGGGAATTGTGGATGATATGTCAACTGGCTGCATATGATGACCATGGTCCATGTATGGACAAGTTCTACTTTGTAAACAACAGCACTGACGCGAAACCGAATGATTTCCAATCCTATTTCCGGTGTAATGTTAATCTGTGGGAAAACATCGAAATTCAACTGAGTTTTTCAAACTTCTAAAGCAAGTTTTGGAAATTTTATTTTAGCTATATGGATTGAAGATGATCGGTAGAATTTAGATTCAGGATGTTTTGTTTCGGGTTATCGTTTGTACGAGTATTTGACAACGTATGCTATGTAATGCTTATTTTGATGGTTATAGGGGGAAAATGCTTATTTTGAAGGGGCCTGCATTTGTGTAGGGGCCTAGAGCCTCAAAAAGACTTAAGATGTCCTTGCCTATTCCATTAAAATATAATATAAACGAATAAACTTCGGGGAAAAAAATGGAATGTAATAATGTTAACATTTTAATACACTTTTTTTTTTTACCTCCAGAATCTAGAAAAAATATTTCCATGAACAATGCGTTTCAAAATACCTTGGTTCGCGGGGAAAAAGTTTTAAAATAATGAAGAATAATGCATATTTTAATTAAAAAGTGTACAAAATCGAAAGTAAAGAAATGTCTTTTATTTGCTTATAAAATTAAAAAGGCGAAAAATATAGAATAAAAAAATACCAACAAACTTAATGAAAAAAGCAGATTACAATGCCATAGCGTTAACTTCAAAATAAATATTGCTTTTCTCAGACTATTCTGTTTACATTTAAATCAAGAATGGTTCCGAGTATGTTTTTCAGAATTAGCTTTCGAAATAAATTGTATTTTTCTCTTCCCAATTAAAATTCTATTCTTATTTTGTGCTTAAAATATGCACTAAAGACACAAAACACAACCTTGACGGGCGGCCAACCTTTTTGAGAAGAATGCCACTATTTGATAAAAAAAATAATTACGGGTGCCACTTCCAACTTTTACAGTAAACAAATAGGGAAAATTGAAAAATTGTTACTTATAAGTTTATTATGGGACTTTTACGCAAATTGTACATCTTTTAATGCAAGTCTATGTAGTCGAAATTTAAAAATAATATATTAAATAAGATGAAAGTATAAACTTAGGTTTTATTGTTAAATCAATTAGGTTAAGTATAAAATAAAAATGAGTAACTTGAAACATTAAATTCAAAATAATTATTAAAAGCTCAGTATTTACTTTATGTGGCTTTTGAATTACTCTACTTTTTTTTTACCAAGTCATCTATATCCGGGTTAGCTCTTACAGCTCTGACGTGGCCGCGGTAGCCGAGTGATGTAGGCATCGGATCGTGGCTAGCATGTCATGAGTTCGATCCCAGTACCAGTGAAGACTCGCCGTGTAAGGGAGAGATGCACGTTAAATCTGTCGAGAGCTCAAACGTCCTCCCGTTGGTGTGGTAGTTAGGAGAGGGGTGCCAGCTCAGGTGTCGTCCGCGTCACTTGACCATGGTTCAAAATTACGCGGACCGTCCCCAAAAGTCCTTGTGTAGCTGAACCGTGAGACGTTAATATTCACTCACTTACAGCTCTGACAAAATTAGGTTATTATAGGAGCACATTGGCTATTTTGAGTGGTATTTATTTCAATATATTCATATAGCAGAAAACAGTTATTCACAAACATAATTCGATCCAAACATTGAGGGGGGGGGCTTTGTCTGACTAACTACTCCACTTCCATAAAATTACATAAAAAAATGGTTATTTATTATCTTTTCAAACTTTTTTTATTTCCCTGTAAGTCTTCGTGTGTCACAGTTACAACTCCATCGTGCCACACTGGCACGCGTGTGGCCTACCCCCTGACTTAATTAAATTTTTTGAAAAACACACACACATACAATTTCCCCCAGAAAATTAGTTTTAAAATATTGAGTAGTTAGCCTGTTTCTGAAACTGTGTGAATATCGTATAGTATTAGATGAACTGATATTAGTATCATGTATCGATCATAAAATGCAATATACCTTCCGCTTCATCAAAAATCCAGAAACGACAGATATCCCTTGAGTCAATTTATAGATTCTCTTAAAACCTCCCAATAACATTCTACGGCCCTCAGCAATTCTCGGCACCTTACACCAAAAATCCATTAAGTTCACTATCTCATATGAGAAAAGAAGACTTGACAAAGAGGTGTCTTTAAATCCCCAAAGCGACTCCAACACCTTTTCCTTTATCTAAACGCAGTGCGCACCAGTTGACGCTTTCGCTTTTAAGTCTAGACGTGTGACGGTTGCTATTCAGATAGATTCAGTGCATCTGAGTGAACGCAAATGACGGCATCCAGATTGGCTTTGAAAGCTGCTGAGAGGATTTCTTCGCTTTCAAAGGAAATCACTGTTGACAGACAAATATGGGGAGGATGATCATTGGACTGATGCTGCCCCAGCTGGGGGGGGGGGGCGTAAAATAGTGTCTTGATGGTAGAAGGTCTGCAATGTTTGGCGACAGATCGTCGCTTTATAATCAGCAACCTTATACAATTCATTACTTGGTAAAATACAGACAGCCCAAAATGATATGTAGTATAGATCAGTGGTCTTCAAAGCGTGTTCCACGGAATCCTGGGGTTCCATAAGGCATATCCAGGGGTGCTACGAGTCACAATAAAAAAAATCGAAAAGAAATAAATATGTGTGCAAAATGGATTCGCGTTCTCTATGAAGTTTATATAGTTACAAGTATCTAAAGTTCATCCTCCTCTATTGATTAAAACTGAAAATTTTATTTATATATAATAACTTTATTTTGCTACACTTTCTATTGTTTACTATCTCGGGTTCCATGAGATAATTTTACACTCGTTAGTTAGCCCAATCTCTTGCAGAACTAGTTTTCTAATGGAAAATGCACCTTTTTACATTTTTGGAAAACAACACCTGTTATGAATGTAAGGGAACAACATATCAACAAAGCTAACGTTAAAATATAAATTTAAGCAAGAACAGCTACTGAATTTTAGATTGCGAATTCTCTCATGCGAAACACAACGGATTTCTCACACAACTATAAACATTATAATGCCATTTAGAACATTGTGTTCAAGTGGAATATATTTCTCAACGTAAGTGGCTATAAAAACTAATTAAACTCGGAATATGTAATGCGATTGCATTTAATCTCAATAGACCTAGAGTTCGACAGCTTGTGTGAAAAATACAAGCATTTAATATAATGCACGGGTAGATGACATATGAATCACAAATTAATTTTATTAATGAGCAAATCATATTAAAAATTACATTAGATTAGAAAAAAATGCAATACTTTTTTTAATTGCCTTTACATAAAATGCCTATAACAGATTGATCTACTTTAAATATATATATATATTATATATATATTATATTTTTTTTTTTTTTTTTTTTTTTTTTTATATATATATTATATATATATATAATCAAAATTTCTCTACATGAGAGATGATTCAACATGATTAATACTTAAAAGAATATCAATTGCTAGATAACAAGACAACAGAATTTAGAAGGAGATATGAAAAATTGAAATAACACAGTAAAATATAAAAGAATGGATGCTTCAGTATTATCAACATTGCTGACTTAGAACAGCTAGTATACATAAAATTTTCTTTAAAAAAAATCTTTCTGTGTAAAAGTGGGGTTGAACATGTTTTTTGGCCAGCCAACCTTCCCCCTTTTTTCTGTTAATAATACCGAGCAAATATCAATTGGAAATAATGGATAGGAAATCTAAATCCATTATATGGAAAAGGTAACTTACCCAAAAATTGCATACTGAAATGCAGAGCCCGCGCTAAATCTGAGTACAATAAACAAGTTATTGCCAGATTCTGGACCCAAATACAATTTCAAAACAAAGCAAAGGCTGAAAAATAGCACTTAGCAAAAGTATGAAAAGAATAGAAATAATAAAATAAGAAATGTAAACATACTATAATTATCTTAGAGACTCTTTATATTATTTTGAGATATATTCTTCGAAGAATGTATATAGAATGGGGTTCTACGAAAACACTTTCTAGTTCTAGGGGTCCACGTAAGCACCTTCAAGTTTTAGATGTTCCATGAGTTGGAAAAGTTTGAAGACCACTGGTATACAGATTCCGATATATTCAAAGCGATCGTTTTCAAATGTAACGTGGGGAGGGAAGGGAAAGGGGGGGGGGAATAGCAAAGAGCGTAATAACCTTAAGAGAGGAGAGGTTCATAGTTTTTGCAGTTCTCAACGTAAATGGATACAAATTGAAATCCCCGCTAAAGCTCAAAATGTGTGTGTTCTGCATCAGTGATACTCAACCCGTGGCCCAACGGTCTTTTATGAGTGGTCCTGTCATGGACAAGTGACAGTAAAGAAATTCAATTATCTTAACAAAATGTACTAAAACCTTAGAGGGAAATTCTATTAATCAAGCAATTACATCTATTAATTTGTTTTTTTTTATAGTAATGTAAACATGAGGCTTGGTCATGCATGAAAGGAAATCAAAACTACCCCATAAATTAGTAGAAAAATCCACAACAGTAAATAATTTTTTGTGTGTGTTTTATAGAAAGGTTAATAAAGTATTAAAATAAATGAAAAAAAAAGAATTTTATTATTTTTATCAATTTTACTTTGGTTTAAATACCCCCCCCCCCCACACCCATTATGTTCTTGTTGCGGCCCGCGTGAAATACTTGTAACATGCATGTGACCCGGCAGGAAAAAAGGTTGAGTACCCCTGATCTACATTACGGCATTGAATAGATCAACATATTTTAGCCTCCAAAAGAGGAAACCAAATCTTTAGCTGAATGATTTTTCATCTTTCATTTAACTTAAATTTCGAAGTACATAACATTTATCATGTTTTTTTTTTTTTAATTACTGGAGTTTAAGAAGCTGAGGACTTTCAGCCTGGACAGATTCAGCGTGCATCAGCCCCTCTAAGCGATGGATATGACCTTAGACTCCCTTACCACAGTAGGAAATTTCTACTCGAAGCTTTTCAAAGATGTTTGCATCAATCGAAAAACACATCATGATTTTATAAAATTTTAAATAATTGTCAAAATTAATATTTTGTAAAAAACACAGTTTATTTCATTAAGTTATTTAAGATGCGAAGAATCACAAGCATAAAATTTTATATATTTGAAATTTAGATTTAGGGCATGGGTGTCTAAACCATGACCGCCAGTTGGCCGCATTGTAAAAATAATTTTTTTCTGAGCCACATATACAATATTTTTTTTAACAAATTGAAATAAAAATTAACCATGTAGTTTCATTAAAATAAACTAACTTATTTTTATTAAAATTTTTTTCTAAAAATTTGAATTAGAAATGAATAGGAACACATTTATTTTATATTTGTAAAAGTTTCGTTTTATTTAGTTTGGATTTCATAAAGATAGAAAAAAATCAAGGCAATGAGATGAATGAATTTGTGCGTTTGTGTTGAACAAACAAATCGATATCGGGTTCAATAGACGAAGTTGGAATTCTTAATGTATTATCAAGATGTTTGTCCGTGATCTTTGTCCTATTTTTGTTTTTTTATATGCTTAATTCTTGCGAAATAACTGTTCACAAATGTAAGTACTGCCAAAAGCTGAAGACATTAATAAAGTATGAGTGTGAAAATGAAGTCATTTAGAGCGCGGTGTAGGCAATCTTTATAAAATTCCAGTATAGAAACATTCCCAAATTGTTCTTTCAGTTGAAAGTCACTTTGCAGTTCAATGTATTCCATTTGAAGAATTGGAGGTAATTTATTTATTTCTAGAGAAAACGGGGTAGAAAATATATTGAAATACTCTTCGTTTTTTCGAAAATCTTGAAATCTTTTTTCAAACTGATCAGTTAAATCGAAAATTAATGCAGCATATTTTGGGGAAACATTTTTTTTTAAATAATAATGTGTAAATTGAAATATTTTCATAATTTGCGTTTAAACCGCATTTTAAAAGCTTTTGGGCCACACTTTAGACAAGCATGATTTAGGGATTTTAGAGCATGTAAAGTTTCACAGAACTTCCTTGAATAGTTCAAGAAGCATTCTTAAAACGAGTTCCGCACAAGAGTCTAAGTACACCTTTGAGTTCAATAAAAAGCACGTGATTATATTTATCATGCGACCTCCATGAATTTAATCTATTCTTTGCGTTAAGGGAACTATACTGGTCTTTTTACATTAGCTATTTTGATCCACATAACATATGTACTAAAAAAAAGGAGAAAAACCATTATGAATCATTTGTTTTTATGTGGTCTACAGGTACTTAATAGCTTTCCCCAAATATCAATGGAACTAATAAACCGATTCGTAAAAAAGTGGAATTTTGAATAGTTGGACAATTTTCGCCAATTCTATTTTTAAACAGTTTTTCAAATTTCAAAAATCAAACTTAAACAAACTACAAAATAAGCGCTGAGTTGATAAAAAGTGTACCCAAAGCGTAAAAGTAATTTGAAATATTTGTCAAGGATTCGCGAGAACATTACATTATTAGCTTTGAAGATAATTTTTCTAATGTGATGGGTTTTTATGAGGCGACACCTTTTCCCGCAACTCGAAGCGAGCAATAACAGTAGTAAAAACGGCTAATAACTGGTCCAAAGGGAAATAAATTCTTTTGTAGTTCAGTTGTGTAAGGCGCAGCCAAGGCGTATGACAGCAGACCCATAGATCATCAAATCAAAACGACCTACCCAAGGTCGTCAACAGCTGTAGAAACGAAAATGTTTTAGAAATTGCATAATACTAAGGAAAATGCGAATAATTTGCAAATGTGAATTTATACAAGTTTGAAAATTATTTTATTAAAAAAAGCGTGTTAAAAATAAAGAATTCTAACAATAAAGAATTTCCTAATATGTATTGAATGCTTTTTAATCTCTATGGTGAAATGTCAATTGAAAACTAAGAAGAATGTACTCAAATCAAACCATGAACAACAACAACAAAAAAAAGATAATTCAGTTCAATTTTTTTATTAATATTTCTCCCAAAATGTAATTTTTCCGTTTCGATGTTTTATTTAGACTTAAACTTCTGGTGTAATAAAATTATTTGGACATTTTTTCCTCTTTGATCATACAAATTGCTCAAGGAAATTTAATACGTTTTTATAAAATATCTAAGCAAAAAAACCAAGAACTTGACACAGATCTTTGCATTAATTCAGTTTTAAACACGACAAAAATACTGCGTTTTGCAATTCTATTTCTAAAAATGATTCCAAATACTCTTTTCAGTGATAAAATTTTTATAAATTAACAAAATTTTAATAATAATCAGCCACGATGTATTTTTTAACTATGCAATAAAAATATTAAAATTTCTTAACATTCGAGAGCAGAACAAATTAAAAATGTATTTTAAGCAAATAACCAATTCATTAAAGTACCGGATTAAGCAGTCTTTTTTTTTGGATTCGAATAACATTGAGATTAAAATTATAACAAGCATTAGCAATTGATTAAAAACCCACTCGAATGCAAGAATAAATTTTTAAAAAAAGTTTGTGTTGCGTAGGAGGGATTGTAGTTAAATGAATAATCAAAATGAAAACGCTATTGAAAAGTGCCAAATCCTACCCACACGTATGTACACTAAGACGACAGAAAAATATTAGGGTTTCAAATAACTTTTGTTGTAAAGGTTAGGTAATTCTATAACATTTTTTAAAATTTGTTTTTATGTGTATTATTATATATACTATCACACAAAAGAATTCAATGAATATTTTAAGCTCGTTTAATTACAATTTATTAGTATTTCGAACACAGTAAGGAGATTTCGATATTTGTCTAGGGTGGGAAAAAGTACCTTCCGTGTACCTTCGGCTCACAAACGGACGCTTGCCACCCCACTTTTCATTTTGGACCCCCTAGGCTAATGGCCTAGGCTAATAATCCTTTTCTGCGCAGCGAACTATGAAAGGACACACCTGTTTCCACGGCTGTCCCTTCATTTCCTCCGACATGACGCCGTTCTACACATGCATAGAAAGGAGTGTCGGTAAAAGGAAGAAAATGCCAAGGATGGTATTCTCAGTGTCAAAGTAACAGGTTGATTTATAAACCCTCCATATGGTTTTCGATGTACAGCGACAAGAGAATCTCATGAAATGGAGAGCAGTTGGGCTTTGATTGGACTTTATTAACATCACTTTTTAAAGCAACGCGAAGGCTACTGCTGACGGAACTCGTAATTTTGAACCTCGTTCAAGTGACAAGGGCGTATCTGAGCTGGGAAATCTCTCAAAGCTTTCACACCATACCAACATGAAGACTTTCAACCTCGCGATATATTTAATGTGCACCAGCCTCTCTACACGGCGGGATTTAAGGGGCACCAAGACTCGAACTCACGATTCGCCGACGACCAGTTCGTGACAATGACCACTCGGCTACCGCAGCCACTCAAGGGGACTGAGAGAAATGGCATTCCACTTTTCTATGAATGTGCCTGTAGCGTCTGGCTACTGTTGGAGGTAGATTATGGTATGTTTGGCGCAACTTCCGCTCCTACGACGTGGGTTACTGTTTTCTGTGAGGGGAGAAGGTGATTGACCCTCTAAGGAGACGGTCAGGACAAGAGAGAGTCCCTTGTTTTAGGAGCGCGGGAAGCGCTAGAATGAATTTAGTGCGAAGGAAAGCGAGTACCTTTGGTTTGAGACCGACGGACGTACAGCGCGTTGTCAGCTGTACCAAGAAGCCGAGTACCTTTGGTTTGAGACCGATGCATAACGCGTTGTCAGCTGTACCAAGAAGCCGAGTACCTTTGGTTTGAGACCGATGCATAACGCGTTGTCAGCTGTACCAAGAAAGCCGAGTACCTTTGGTGTTAGACCGACGCACAGCGCGTTGTCAGCTGTACCAAGAAGCCGAGTACCTTTGGTTTGAGACCGACGCACAGCGCGTTGTCAGCTGTACCAAGAAGCCGAGTACCTTTGGTTTGAAACCGACGCACAGCGCGTTGTCAGCTGGACCAAGAGGCCGAGTACCTTTGGTTTTAGACCAACGCACAGCGCAAGGTCAGCTGTACCAAGAAGCCGAGTACCTTTGGTTTTGAGACCGACGCACAGCGCGTGGTCAGCTATACCAAGAAGACAAGTACCTTTGGTTTGAGACCGACGCACAGCGCGTGGTCAGTTATACCAAAGAAGCCGAATACCTTTGGTTTGAGACCGACGCACAACGCGTGGTCTGCTGTCCCAAGAACAGTTTCATGGGAGAGTTTTTTAACACAACGGACTGTGTTTGGTTTGATAGTATTGACAAACGCGAGATAATTGCGTTGGCTGTTAACGCGAAGTACGGCGTGGATAAGTATTAAGAAAGTAATTGAGAGACATTACAGTGCTTTTTTAACGAAAGCAAAATATAAAAATAATATTCTGCTAGGTACTAGAAATGGAGGATAAACAGAGAATAATAGCTTTTCAAAATGGAATGAAGCATTCATGTAAAGATTGCAATTTAGTACAAATGCAGAAAATGCAATTAAAGCGTACTCCACAAAAGATGAAATAAATTTACAGTTCTCGGATAATATCTGCAATGGAGTTTTGATAAATTCAATATAACAAGAGTATATAATGAAAAAAAAACACATTACTATTTTATCCCATTTTTCCAGAGAAGAGCCTGCGTATTGCAATGATAACATACACAATATAATTTAATAAAGTATCTAAGACATAAAAAGCAAACTACATAAAAAATCAATTTCACCGTAGATTAAATTTTTATAGATCGGAAAAATAGATTGAAAATATCACCAGTTGCCATTTTATAACATAAAAAACAAATAAACACTATTTTTCTATTTCAAGATCGGTTAAAAAGTAGTTTTCCATCATGTAATGGCTTTTAATATTGATACGTGTGTTACCATGGTGACGAACGAATTGGTCAACTCAAAATTATTCTTTATTATTGTAGGAAAGAGCGAATTTGATGTTAGTGATAAATTGCTATAAAAAGATTAAATGTAAAGGGTGAAATATCGAATTCCAAGTCTCAAATTGCATGTTAAATGCTCTGGAGAAATATGCAGACAGAATGAATATGTGGTTACTTTTATCCAAGTATTGTAATTTATGTATGTATTTACATAATTTATAAAATATTTACATCAAAATTTGACAAAACCTTAAAAAAAATCATGTACTGTCCACACAGTTGCGATATTCATACAGTCATTATTGAGTTACTATGGAAATTTTTTTTTTGTTGGATGAAGTTACAACGAAATTTACTGCATATTTTTCCAGTATGTATAGCAGACATAATTTGGTTGAACTTTTTCTGAACAATCTGGATTTCCGTACTGGTGTTCAATTTTACACAAATAATAATAAAATAGAGCAATATCTGCTAACAAACCCTGAAAAATATTTGTTTCTGTTGATGAATTTTTTTTATTAATTATAGTTTTTTTGTTTAAGGGGACCTGGTACGATTTATAAAACTTTTTTTTAAGTAGTTTTTACGATTTTTTTCGTAAATTTAACCCAAGAGATAGCAGCATGGGCATCACAACTAAACTTATGTAGAATGAACGATTTATAAAACTTTTTTTTAAGTAGTTTTTACGATTTTTTTCGTAAATTTAACCCAAGAGATAGCAGCATGGGCATCACAACTAAAACTTATGTAGAATGAACAGGGTAAACCAAAATTCTTGTCCTGTTTATAAATATTGTTGTGCTCAAACTATTTTTTTACATGTTTTTTTATGTATTGTAAGCAGTATAGCGCACACAAAAAATTTTCAAGGGGGGTCGAAAATCCCCCAACTCCGTATCATACCTCAAGACAACACCAATTAATTCTTCTGATTTTGTCAACAAAAAACAGAGAAGAATAAATTGTTGAATTAATAATTAGCATTCATTAATAAAATAAATTGTTAATTACAAGTATTTAATTAAAAATTGAGGGGTATTCAATTTTTTTTTCTGCCGGGCCACATACATATGTTAGCTATTTTCCACAGGCTGCTTACATATGATGGTTATTTCACGCGGGCCGCAACAAGAGAATTAATTGAAGGGAAGGGCGGGAGAAATGCTTTAAGACCAAGATAACATAGAAAATTTAAAATGTGGAAATTGATCACAAAATATTAAAACTCCTATTTTACTTTTTTTTTAATTATTATTTTTTATGTCTTTTACTTTTTTTTATCACTAAATTTTTCTAGATTGGAAGCATTTGAGAATAACACTTTCTCAATTTCTGCATTAGTAAACATATTATTACCAATAATACAATAAATTTCATAGGGTGCCTTTGTTATCGCTGTGACATTAGAACTGACAAAACACTTTCTTAAATATTCTTTACAACAGCAGCAAAGTCTATTTACCACCTCTAGAAAGAGGAAAAGTGTTTTTGAATGATTCCTGTTTATTGGTATTTTTTAAATACAGCACTTTATTGACGAACAAAACTTCTGATCCATATTTGTTTTTCACTACAAACCAGTCAACCACCAAACCGTTCGAATTTTTTTCGCAGGTAAGGTATGAAAAATTGTTCAAAATTAGTTCCACCTATAAAATTGTCGCTAATCCACTGATGTCAGTTATCACTAACCGTTACAAATATAAAACAGAATATCAATTCGCAGCCGTACGACATCGACAGTAAAAAATGCAAAATTTATTTTTTTGATTTCTTGTCAAAGAATTTCCCGCCAAATTTTTAATACATTGTCTTAAATAAAAGAATTTCAGAGCAATGGGTCATGGCCGAGCCACTTAAAAATGATGAGTGGGCCGCTGGTTGAGTATAACTGCTCTACTGAAAACGAATTTTTTGTAATTTTTTTTTAAAGCTTATTTATTCACGATAATTCGGAGGACATAGGATCGAGATTTCAAAGAATATAATATCAAGGTTCGTTTAAGCATTCTATCAATACAACATTTGAATACTTTAAACCGAAATATCGATTGCGAAATTTTCCCTGAATTGTAATCGAAGAATCGCTTCTCAAGGCATTTCCCAGAAACACAAACCCGTGACACAAACACATCAATTCATCCACCCTTCCTTCACCACTCCGGAGGAAAAGAGCTGCCAGATTGACGGGCACAAGCATCGAGCCCAAACAAACATCGAACGATTAAAACACTCATCAGTGGCACCCATTACTCAGCTTACCCCTTGTCTTCTATGACCATTAAATTCACTTCATTTTTGTTTTTATTTCGCGCGTATGTTGCTTTTTTATTTTTCTTCTCCCTGCCATGTAGTAACGCGTGTTCCCTTGCACTGATTAAGGATAAGTTTACGTTGGGGTGGCGTCGAATGAAACCGATTTATCTTCATTCTTTTCTATTTTTTTTTTTTCATTCCAGCCTGTCGCAGTATCTTCTCCCTGGTCATGCCATGGTGGAGCCTCTAGAAATAGAGATATGTGTCACCACCGATGAAGTAAAATAAAGCGCCTTTAGAAGGGCGTAAAATAAGGCCTCGCGGTGAAAAACATTTCGCTTCTCGGAATCGGCATGAGAAGGAAGATAAACAACTATGGTGTCCACGGATTGATATTTCTATCAATGGCCTCGGAATCCTCCCCCCCCCCTTCTTGCGAAATTAGAACATTCCATTCAAACCCATCCCACATAACAAAAATTTTCAACCCTTGTAAGGCTGAATTAAACGCTCCCAAACTTTTTGCCTCTACGACCCTTGCCAGGTTTTCGGTTTTGGGTACTTACTCTAACATTAAATTTTGAAAATTCATCAATTTAAATAGTTTTTGACAGTAAGTATAGAGCTACTTATTTTAAGAGATTTAAATGTCAAACTTTAGCGAAGCATAGTGTTTAAATCTTAAGAAAACACACGTTAATTGATTAAATTAAAATTTAATTAGTCCATAAAATAACTGTTACATGAAATAAGGGAGCAACAAACAAATGCTTTTAGTGGGAGGGATGAATCTGGGGATGCAATAACAAATTTTCAACTTTTGGCATCGATCTTGTCAGGTTTAACCTTAAATATCTCCTTGGTTAATATAGTGTCCAGTCTTTTCTTTCTTTTTCTTTCGTTTTGGAGATTGGCAAGTGCACTGAAACTCCTACTCAATCGGAAAAACAATTAAAAACTTTCTCAAGATATTCTATAGTTTGGATAAATAACAGGTATATTTTTTAAAGCCAAAATTGCTGACATCGTTTCTAAAACTTTACTTTAAGATCTTCGTTAGGGCATATTCTAGTGCCTAATTCTAGTAATATGTGTGTGCAATATTTTTTTTAATATGACCATATAAATTCATTGCCTACTGTGATATTACCATAGTCAAAACATTCTCAAACCTAGTTTCAAAATCTAAAAAAAAAAGAAATATTTAAATGTTGAATGCAGGTTAAAACGTTTTTTTCCTGGCAGATTGTCTGTGACAGTTGAGAAACTGGGAAAATTTTCGACATCCAATATTATACTCCTTTAGCTTAATTCTGGCAAGAAATGCTGAAGCGAGTTCCTTGTTTAATAAAATGTATGCTGTTGCCTTGGAAAAGCTGATTTACTAAATTGAATAAGGCTATCTGTTAAATTGGCAAGTCTGGTTTTCAATTGATTAAACTTCCTTTTAAAATTAAAGTAATGATCTGAAAGCCACTATCGTAGATCCCCATTTAAACCTCATGGACCTCCAAATTATTTTTTCGCCGACATGGCCCTTGGAGGTCGATATAGAGCATTTTAGGAATCACTGCTCTAAACAAACGGTGGCTCGCGAGACGCATGAGGCTCTTTCTTTTGACCAGTGATTCTCAACTACTGTGCCACGGCACTTTTGTGTGCCTCCAAATTCTTGAAATGTGCCACCAATTTTTTTAAAAAATTATTTATTGTACTCCGAGAAAAAAAAGGTAAAAAAACCCGAAACCGAATTATTCAGTCTTTTTATAGAAATAAACTATTCATAAAATTGTTATTGACCATTTGATTACACTAGAGGAAAGTTACTAATCTCCAAAAAATTTAGATATAAAACAATTTGTGATTGGGTTTACAATCCATTTGTTATAACTCATACATCTGTGTATGAACTAACTTTGAATGAAGACGAAGGCGTAATTTTTTTTCCTATGCAATAATCTAAAATTTAATTTCAAAACATTCTCTAAAGGGTGAATTAATTCATTTTGGATTAAAATTAGAGGCGATTATTCCATAATAGCCAAAAAAGCTTTATATAATAAAATATGCTTCAAGTTCTTTGTTCTGGAAAAAAAATATCTGGATGTCACAAGAGAAGCTTTCTCAGATGTATCAAACTGTCACTTACTTATGTAATTACTCCATTCCTGATGCAACTCTGCATGATAGGCCAGGCATCCTCTCATAACGTTTAAGCAGTAATTGGAGCATGGCCTCACGTCGGGCAGGCCATTGCAGTGGGGGCAATAAGTCATTTTCATTAAGGCGCGACTGCATTCTGGGGTTGGTCCTACCTGAAAAACAGAAAACACATTAATTATTTAAAAAAGTTTCATTATAATTGAATTAGAACATTAAGAAGATACGGGAAACAAAAGACAATGAATTTTTGGGTGGAGGGAGGGGTGTGTGAAAAATTTATCATAAGTGAAAAAAAAATGTGTCTTAAGGGGACATGGTACGATTTATGTAAACATTTTCAATTGAAGGATTTTCAAAAATTTTTTGGTTGCCTCCTATGTGTGTATACTATGTAAAACAGATTTTGTGCTCAAAATTTCATAAAAAGCTAGCCATTTAATTTTTTAAGGAAAAAAACTTAAAATTTGTGAAGTGAATTTAAAATGCAACTCCTAAAAAAATTTACGTACACACACAAAATTTGATTTACAAGTACGTCAAACTATGTTTTAACAAAAGTTGGTATAAGTTTTGCGATAACATGATTAGTATTCGTACACTTTTTAATTCCTTAAAAAATGTATAAATTCTGAATTTAATTATATTTTAAAAAATAAGTATTGCTTTGATTCAAAAATGCATATCGACTTTTGTTACATGTACTTTTAACAATAGGTACAAAAAATTCAAAGTATTAGGCACAATAGGAGGAAAAAAGCCTTAGCCTTTTAAATGAAGACAATCTAGTTATTTTGTCTTTCCTGAAATAAGTAAGTTTAAAGTTTTGATTTGTCATAGGGATGTGAATAAAAAGGAGAGCAAAATCTATCATATAATTCTGCGTTTTTATAAGTTTAGAGCTTTCAAATTTTGTGAGGTCATAGAGAAACGTATATAAAGAGTAATTTAGGCTAAAAAAAATAATAATAGATTTGATTTTTTGACCGATTTTTGTCAGTTGAATCGTATTGTATCCCTTAACTCATTTAATGCATTTCTCAATTTCTACTCTATTAGTTCACACACTCTCTCTATATTTATCTTGTTCAAATTTTCAATCGTTAATAAAATGCCTTTTAAAGCCCTCAATTGAGCTGAAATTTTATATACACGCTTATTTTGGATGACAATACAGTAATTTAATAATAATTCATAAAAATAATAGATTAAAACTAATTATTCAAATAATTACATATACAGCCACGTTGGCATCATTTTTGGCGACTTACCGACCCTTTTGGCGACTTGTGTTAATTTCTTCCACTTTAAAGCGCTCATTTGAGCTAAATTTTTCTATACATTTTTTGTTGATCTAAGTAGGAACTGACTTAATTTTTTAAAAAAATATACTATTCGTTTTTTTAGGCACATGTACAGATGGAGGACAAAATAATACGAACACCAGTGAAAAACGAAAAATCTTTATTAATAAGGGGCTGGACAACCCTTTGACTGAAGTGCAGATTTAATGCAACATGGGATAGATGCATAAAGGCAATAGACAATACTTAAAGGAATATTAAGTCATTCCTCCTGTAGAAGGGTCTCTAATTCCGATAGGCTGGATGGAAGTGGAAACCGGGAACGAAGTTTGGATTCCAAATATTCCCATAAATGTTCAATAATATTCAAGTCCGGAGACTAAGAGGGCCAGAAAAGATGTTCAACTTCATCGCCATGCTCTTCGAACCATGCTTGAACACACCTAGCAGTGTGGATAGGAGCGTTATCGTCTTGAAAAAGCGGATGCTCTTCATGGAATACAGTCTGGACAAAAGGATGGATATGATCCCCTAGAATGCTTAAATAGTGATTGGATTGATTCTCCAATGCAGAATAACAAGTGGTCAGGACCGACCTAAGATATCGCACCTCATACCATAATGGATAACCCATGCTTTACAGTCGGCAAGAGGCATTCAGGATTAAACGTTTCTCTGGGCGTTCATGCACTAATTAGACAAAGATATATTTTCAAAAAAGCTGTAAATACTATCCAAAAAAAAAAAAAATATTGATGCGAAATTTTTATTTTTTTATAGTTTATTTTGCCGTTTTGTGATTTTTTTTGCGGAGAGTGCATTTTTTTTATCGTATGCCAGGTGAGATGCCAGACAGGGTAGCACCAATTTAATTAATAAAACACACAGACAGCCTTATTACTTAAAACAAGCATTATCTTTAAATGAGTATGGGGTCCAAGTCAGTATTTAATAGTTCAATTATTTTGGAATCTTACCCTTGTATTTCTAGAATGTATGGGGAAATTATCGAAGCATATAACACATTAGGGAAGTTTTATACGAATAAATCTCAGTAATGTATCATACTGTACTTATAAGCTCTTATTAAAAGCAGCGTTGGATGGTAGCCAGCACAAAAGCTGATTATTAGTTACGGTGGAATAAATTTCTTTTCAAATTTTGTGGCTAAAATTAAGGTCATTTTTTCCCTTGCCAAAAAGATCTATGAGAAAGGGAAATCAGTAAAAATTTTAGAAGCGATATGTAAAGGAGGAATGAATATTTTTTCATTTTTTTGTTGTTTGGGAGAACGAAAAAAAAAATGATATTTCATAAATATATTAGACATTGTGCGTAACTCCGTATTTTTTATAATATTTCGTAAATAACTTCATTGAAATATTCTAAGTTTAATTTCTTCGCGGGAGTTTGACTTCTTTTCCCAAATATAATTATTTACTTTAATATAATACACTAAAAGATGAACTTACTATGTTTTTTTCCTACAGTACTGTTAAAATATCAAGTTAATTTCGCGCGATCTGATCTTTATGGCCACGAAATCGTTCCTTTATTATGCCAATAACCCTCATGTTTAGAGGTTGCAATACCGGTATGCCGGAATACCGAACACCGGTATTTTGAGCCATTTGTTCAATTTTGCAATACCAGTATTCATAAGTTTAAATACCATTGTTTTGGTATTAACTATAAAGTTTTTAAATTGTCTCCACTATATGTTCAGGGGTCGTCAAAATAGTATACGTTTTTGTTTTTATGTCGCCCTGACGGGCGAAATTAATTAGACTGTGAATAAAAAGTTGCATCGTACAATCAAGAGAAGTGATAAATATATATGAATCATCCTCAGAGGCGGGCCCAAACTATCTTATTACAGCTCAGAGCGATGCTGCACACGCCCAGGATTAGTAGTCTGATATTCGTATCAGTGAAAACAAGGTTGTAGTTGTGAAGAAAGTGCGTAATATTTCGGTATGTTTTAAACTGGTGAGCTTGTTATTCACACTGTATTTTGCATATCATATTTTAGGATTCAAAATATTTTGTGAGATTTATTATATATACACACTCACAAGTATAATAATCATTATAATGAATGAGAATAACTTTAAAGAGCATAAAAAATCAGTTGATAATACTTCGGTTTTGGTTTCATTATTTACATTATTTTAAGCCCTTAACTACGAATTAAAAGTTACACGATTCAATTTCCAGTGCCACCGTTTTTTCATACATGTGGTGTATTGGGGGGGGGGGGGGTGTAAGAAAGGGCAAAAATGAGCAGATTTTTTCTGAAAGAGTTAATCCTTTGCAAGCACCACACACTGTCAAGGTCATTTTATTATATTCTAAAGCCTTCAGAATAGTTTCATTGACAGCCGCGCAAAGAAAAGAATCTTATTTCGGAAAGACGGATATAGAAGTCCGGGACACACCACCACACAATGCACTGGTTGA
>BMAO01030966.1:0-55078 GCA_019973975.1 Trichonephila clavata
TATCTAAAAAGCTTAGAAAACTGTTATCCACTAATTGCTGCATATCACGTTTTTTATTTGAAAAATTAATTTACAATATAGTACAAAACGACCAGAAAATCTCATTGGTGATAAAATAGTTAATGTGTAATGAGTTAGAGATTTCATATGCCTTAAGTCCGTTTATGAATTGTAAATTTGAATTCTTTTTTGGAACTTAAAAGTTGAATCATAAAACATGTATGAATTTTACATATGGTTGAATTGTCAAATCGGCCACTTATCCCGCCAAGTGTTTTTTTGCCAAATTGATAAGTGCGCCAAATCTGGTAACCCTCTTGATTTTGTATCAGTGAGTGAGAAAGTCAGATCGCGGTATAAAAACGCGCTAAGTTGGTGATTTTTCAAAATTTGGTTGACCAGTGGCCGATTCGACAATTTCACCTTGCACATTATTGACATGATTAACTTCTTAAATTGGCTTAAAATTTGGAAACAAATTTTACATTAATTATTAATACATAAATTCAATTCTCCTTCATTTTCTGTTTTTCTTGACGCCAGAATTAATTTGACTTTGAAACACTTTTAGCTACATATAGGTAGTTTGACGACTGATTCTGGTCGCCAAAAATTGTCTTCGCCAAGGAGCCCCTTATTCTACACTATAACCAATGAAAGAATTTTATTTAGATTTGTTGAATTGCTAACCATTTAAAAGCAAATTGTTTTCGTGACTATATAAAGTTATCGTCTGACTACTTTTCTAAATTTTATCACCAGCCATATCTAAAAAATATATTGTACTTCTGTATTATCGCAACAATCACTAGTGTTCAAGATAATTCGCCAAGTTGGGAACTCCAATTTTGTATGTGTCGTATGCACTGAATTGGCAATCATATACTTTGTTTCATATAATATTGCCAATAGGTCTTTGGTGGCTTTAACTGTTTGCAAAACTTTACATAGAAAATTTTTTTGGAATAAGCTTATTAGTGTTAAAAGTGAGTGTAAGAGCAATGATACATATTGTCTTTTTCATTTATTTCCATTTTAAGTTTATTGGTATATTTAAATATCAAATATAAGCTTTATGTTTAGAGAATAATTAGCTGAATTTTACTGTATTTAAAATAGAATTTACAACGCTTATCCTCAATTGACTTCAGCTTTGAGGGATTCATTTTAAATATCATTTCATGTTTTCTCAAAATTTTACAAATCCTGTTTTTTGACATATTAATTATGTTTTTGAAAAAATGTAAAATTCTCAAAGAAGAAAAATACTGAATGTGGATAAGTGCACTTTATTTCCAAATAAATAATTTTCATCCATTGGTTTTTGAGAAAACATGAAAAACTATCCTTATTCACAAACTAAAAATTAACATTCAGAAAGAAAATTTAGATTAAAAAATATCCTGAAAATAGTGACTTTTTTTTTACGAGGGCATGATTCTATAATTCAAAGGGTGCATGCAAATAAAAATTATATGTTAAAAGGAAGAAAATCAAAACTATCTGAAAATTGAATGGAGCCAGTGGTTTTTCCACCCCAGTAGAATGATGATGAATTATGTTCAAATTAATTTAGCAATGAATTTGAGACAATATGTTTGAATGCTATGAATATTTTTTTGTATTTAATGTATGAATGCATAAGTTGACCATGTATTTGAATTGTGAAGAATTATTTTTTAATTTTGGCAATGCTATAATAATTCAGTATTATGTTTAAAGAAAAAACTGCGTAGAGATAATTGCAATATGTATATTAAAACGTCTCTTTGTTGCAACAACTTATTTTAATATATTCATGTTTTTTTTTACTTCATTAAAAATACAATCTTTATTATTTACTTAAATTTATCTTTATTTTAAGCTTCTAGAATATGGTATCAAATAAGCATGCATTATTAGTTTTCAGGGCTAAAAATGTTTCTATAAGTGTAATAATTTAGTTAAAAAAAAAATTTGTTTTGAAACATAAATTTTTTTTATTTACCGAAGTTTGACAACCTTTAGACATGTTTTGTTTATACATCTTTGTTTTTATAATGTAAATTACTTAAGATTAAGCATTATGCTGCAGAAATCAATCAAAGAATAATTATTTTGAAATGTGTTTGCTTTAAATTGTCTTTTATTTTTAGTAGTTATTTTTTACTTACAACTATTATTTTTTGACAGATGTAACACACACTACAATAAAAGTGTTTTTGGATTAGTCACACAGAATTTTTCTCTGTGTAACTTTGGTCAATGTGATAATAAATTCAATTGCATTTGTTATACTGTCAAAGTAAGAATGCATTATTTTGAACATTTAAAAAAGTTTAAAGTTCAGCATGATAAACACAATCTCAAATTGCATCAATACAATGACATTACAGGCAATATTCTTGTGTTTTATATCTGAAGTAGTTTTTAAATTAATATAAAATGTTTAATGATTTCATAAGTACTTTTCATAGTAACAGAATCAAAATAGTTTTCGGAATATTTTGTAACATATGTGCTCTTATTATCCTTGATTTATAACAGCATCTAAGTTTTTGGTGAGCCACTATATATATAACTGTCCTTTTATAGTTCAAATTATTATTTTATCTGTCATTTGTAGAGATTTAGTCATAATTTCTCTAAGAATTTTTATTTTTTGTAAAACTCGAATCAATTATAATAATATGTTTATGAATAGTTATATTGTAAAAATAAGTGTTTTATTTTAAAAATAGACCCATAATTTTTTATTATATTTAAAATCCTTTTAATATTAAAATTGCTAGTTTGGAAGTGTTGATCATATTGATTCAATATTTCAGTAAAATATTAATGTTATGAGATTTATTCTTGAAAAGAAAAGTACAATATTTGGTGGAACATTTAACATTTTCTTTTATATTTTGAATTTATGAATTAGGAAATTATTTATGTTCTTAATTATATGTTAAGCTTGAGATTCTTTAAAATTATTGTTTCCTTGAATAAGGGTACATACGTATTAGCATCATCAGAGCAAACTTTGGGCCACAGGAATCACACCGTAATCCCAAATAAAGAGTTATGTGTTTTATTTGAAGAAAAATTATTCTTGTATCGCAGTTTTGGATGCAGTGACTCTAATACTTATTGCTATCGCTTTAAAGTTTTAACATTATTCAATAATTTCGAAAGCTGTATTATTAAAACTTTTATTTATTTTGTCTCTTTCTATTTTATGTGTTCAATTTAAAATTATCATTATAAAAAATATGCTTTATCTTTTTGTTGAGTGCATTGTAATTTTTGTTGAATGCATTTAACTGTAAGGCATTAGACAGAAGAATGCACGGTATTCAGTCTACAAAGATATATGTATTGTAATATTTTATTTAATAGTTTTCTCTACACAATCTTTTTTTCTTCAATGTAATACATTCTAATAAATGTTGATGGATGTTATGAAGAATAAAGAGAATCAATAAATTGTCAATAGTGTGGAAATATTGGAAATAAATAAAAAAAATTTTTGTTAGGGGTGACATTTTTAAAGGATCACTTAATACAATTCTAAAATTTTTTTTATTAATTCAATTTGATTAATGAATGCTCAAAAGTAATGATGTTATTTGTTTTATGGAAGACTAAAATTGCAGAATAGCTTATTTACTTTTGTTATCTGTTGATTAAAATTTGCTTTTAACCCTCGGTAGGCGTGTTTCAAGTAGTTCCATCCTTTGGCGTGTGTCATCTCGCAGATGGATTTCCTTATATTTGTGTTTGAAGATGATTTAATCATTTTACTTGGGAGATATTTAATTAAAACTAAATGTTATATCTAAAATATTGACATGAAGTGATATGTATGTTACTGAAACTTTTAAATTTGTTTTATTTATAGTATATTGCCTACCTATCAAAATAATGTATTGTTACTGAAATAATGGATTATGGGTAGAGAGAAGTACCTATCTACTAGTATTATCCAAGCCTTCAATGGCCAGCAGGAAAGAAAAATAATATAAATCTAAGTGTTGAGGCCCGAAGGTCGCGGTTGTGAGAGTGTTCGAGGAAGAAGCAGACATGATCATAAAAATATGTACTTTATTCAATTTTTAGCACTTTATGAACATATGCAATTTTGTAACTTAACTCTGGGAGCAATAAGAAATCCTAACCCATAATCTGATAACTAGATTTTTGAAACTATTTACCTGGATTGAAGCTCCTTTTTAGGATTCTTCTTGAAGCCCGATGTACAAAACTAGTAAATATGAATAACATAATCTTTTATAGTATTTTAATAAAAATAATTAATTTAATAAAATTAAGCAATTTAATTGAATAAAAATAATTTTAAATATATACAAAAACCTGGAATTCCTACTTTCATACATTTTTGCTCCAGCATAGAATCGAATTAGATTTCAGTTAATTCTATTTGTAACTTTTCATCAACAATTTCGATAACGATAGATGGAGGCAAAGTAAAAAGACAAAATTGCTATTTACTACTTTTAAAATCAGAAAACCTTCCATCGAATTCCATCTCCAGCAATTTAATTAAGAAAGCATATTCAGTAAATTTCAATTGAAGCAATTTAATCAACAGATATTGACAGCTTTCAAAGTGAGACAAGTTTTCGTTGTATTGTTTTCACTTAAGTAATAACTTTTGTTTTAAAAAGTTAATATTATAAAATAACGTTGTGACACCATGATTTTTGCCTTGAAGTTTAAAATTGAGTGATATTATAAAATGACTTTTAATATAAACCGAGAATGTTAGGTCCTTTATCCAAGTTTTAATTTTGCACATTCATAAATTTTTATTTACAAGAAAACTGATTCCGTCCAGCAATTTGAAGAATCGAATTTACATTACAAAAGCGATCGAATTTACATATATGAAGGAACGGTGTATTCACGTTCTATATTTTTCAGAAGTGAAGGAAATTGATCATGCTTAAATCTATGTGCTCGAATATAAATAAAACTTCCATAAATGCATCAAAGCTATCAGCTCCATTGGTTGTATTATACATAGGAATAATTTCCAAATTTTCTTTATTTATTTTGAAATTAACATCGAATCTCGGAATAAAAATGGTCAGCTGAGCGACATTTTGAATATCTGTAATTTCACCAATTGCAATGAAAGTAGGCGTGGAATGGTGATATTGCTGACATCTCTTAAATTCTCATCTATTTCGTCAACTCTGCTATTAACAGTATTTCGACTTAAACTTACATGTAACTTTCTTTTCCCTTTCTGATGGGCATAATACTTCCCTCCCTTTAATTGAGTATTCACTGATAAACTCCCTTCAATAAATGGTTTGGATCTCTGCTTGCGATTCAATATGATACTGCAGTAACTTTTACCTGAGCTGAATCGTCCAAAAAATTTGGCGAATGTGCTTTGTTTTTTTGAAGAATTGACTTCTCTCTCAATTTTTACAATTTGGTCTTCCCGAAGTCTTGCAACGTATTAATCATAGTTTATTTTATTATTTGTGTAACACTCACTCCCTCTTAAGACTTTCTTAGCGACTGAAATAGAGTTAAACTTATATCAGGCTTAATATTTTATTGTTTTGGTCACCAATATATAACCGTTCTCATTTTTTTTAAAATTACGATGTTCCTTTGCAATGCTCTCTTTTTGTACTCATTGCTGTTGAAGTTTGATTATATTTTTATTGAATAACTTTTTGATTTAAAATAAATATGAACCAAAATTCACTAAAATTCGTAAACAATTGTGTAAACGCTGTACTTTGTCTTGATTATCTTCTTTTTTTTAACTTTAAAAAACATCCATGGTGTCACTTTGTTTTCCTTTTGCTGATTGGGCACTCCAAAGAGAGCAGGAGAAAAAGAAATATATTCAAGTGTCAACTATTGTGAATAATATGTATAAATGTATTTATAAATTTAATAAAAATTAATTTATTATTGTAAACTTAAACGAAAATTTTGAATAAAATAAAAATAATATATATTTAATGTACAGATTATTTCTATTTTTTCGAAATTAAGAAAATTTCTAAATCAAAACCTTTAAAAGCCTGATTTTGAAAATTTCTTTTAGAAAGGCTCGGCGGACCGCAAACAATATATTGGCAGGCAGCGTGTTTGACATGCCTGTCTTTGAGTCACGATAATGGAGAGACCGTAGTCGTTGTCGGCACTCTTACTTTTAAGTTGTGAGTGCGATCCCTTTGGTGGTGATGTACGTAATATGAATCGAAAATTGCAAGCCTGCAAGTTAGAGAAATAGCTCTGGTATTTCTTCTTTATTTGAATGGGGTGAATAGAAATTACGAGGTCCATCCCAAATACACTTATGGTGCTTATAAGAACGACTTAACACACAATCAGTTCGTATTACAGTAGAAGTCCATTAGTCCGGCATCCAACAGTCCGGAATGCCCGATAGTCCGGCATCACTCCGGAAAATTGTAAAATTTTTGGTTTTCTCCAAAAGTGTGTCTTTAAAGCAAATAAAAACGCTCGAGAGCTATTCGGAAGTTTTGGGGGTAGTTCGGGATCATCCGGAAGCGCTCGGTATTGTTCGGAAACAATTAGCGTCTAATCGACGAGAATGAGCCTGTTGAACAAGAACTAACCAATGAGGACATTATCAACATTGTAGTAAACCCTCAGCCTACTCAAAATCTTGAAGAAACTGACTCAGATGCCGAAACGGAAGAAAAGGAAAAAATCAGCTGGGCAGAAACTGCAGAATCACTAAATAAGTTTATCTCTTTTGCTGAGGCTAGTACTAGCTACAGTGCTTCAGAAATTATTGATTTCCATATCATTAAAAATAAATTTCATACTAAACGCCAAAAGTCAAGAAAACAAAGACATTCGTGACTTTTTTAAATCTAAGTGAAATATGTTTTACAGTACGTGTACATACATTATATGAAATGTAAAATAAACTTTGTTGTATGTATTAGCATACTGTATTTGTAGTTTAATTATTAACCTAATTGTTCTTATAATTACCGCCCGATAGACCGGACGTGCCGGATTATCGGACTTCTACTGTATATCCGAAAATGCGTTTTAATTTACCGAGTTTGATTCATTTGCTTTATTACAGTTTTCACATGCTTGTATTGATTCCTAATGGTTTTATGCTGAATTATTTCATTACAATGAGATATCTTTGAACCTTACTGTATATAAAAAAAGAATTACTATGGAAATGAGTTAACGTTGCCAGCTCTTTCACGCGTTATAATTTCAGACGAAAAATCACATCATTATCATACATTGACTCTAAAATACCATTCCGTACTTTTAACAGAATTTGGAAATTTTAATTAATTAAGAAATAACTTTTTAAAAAACACAACCAACTTTTAAAACTTAAAGATTATATTTTAAATTACTGAACTTTTTGTGAATGTAATGATCTATTATTTTTGATTTTTGTATAAAAATGGGGCAGGAAGTTTTTGTTCGTGTGCAAAGTTTTTAGTTAGCTCTGCCTTTGTCCTTTTACACTGTTTCAATTTATGAGATTTTTGTCGTCGAAATTCTCCTTTAAACATTTATTTGCATGGAATTACAAGTTTTTCTTGCGATGAAAATTTACAAGCTTAGCAGTTTTTCTGAGAATCAAGTAAGGTCAATCTACACTGTTTCATTCTAAATTGGCTGTTCAGGAAAGGCTACAATGACTGGATGACAGACGTTGTTATAAAAACTCGGATTAAATTGGGAGATGATTGATTTTGTTTCCAATAAATGGACTAAATTCATCGTCACATGATAATTACAAACACGTGTTTCTAATCAATTAGTTCAAAAATCCATGTGACATCATAATCTTACTGTAAATGTAATCAGTTCATGCGCTTCGTTGTTGCCGACTTATGCTCTTTGTAGAAACTTTCCTTTAGAAAGCACATACAGTCGCACCTCTATTTTTCGGATCTCTGCTTAGCGGATTTTTCTATTTTTCGAATTTTTTACTGGAACCAAGAACATTTTACTATTTTCTTCGTAAAATAACCTCTAAATATCGAAGCGCATTTTCTATTTAATAACTTTTTTTTTCTTGTGATTCGTTTTTTTCCCCCTCTCTCTGTTTTAAAAAAGATTTCTGGACATTTCAAATTATTCTTTCTTTTAACATATTTTGTGGTGTTCAATGGCCTTGAACTGGTTTTAACAAGACCCTAACTCACCAAGAGCAATAAAATCGCCGTAATTTTTCAAATAAAAATCTCAAATAAATTTGAAACATTTTATCAATATTAAAGTTTAGGGACGCATTTGGTATTCTATGCATAAAATTACTTGTACGATTAAAATTATAGAAAATACCATTAAAATTAATTAATTTTAATATAAAGTTATTTTTTAAAGTTGAAAATACAGTGGGCAATGTATTTTTTCATCTTTTTTCTTTTTTGCTGATATCATTTGGGTGGATAGGATTTATAAACTAAATAGCTATTAATTAACAAAAAAAAAAAGTAATTACTTTTTTTGATGTGTAACATCTTTATTCTCGGTTGCTGGATATTTGTTGGAGTGATTTCATAAAAAGGGACGGAAATGCGTAACAGGAAGTCGGGGGAAGCGCGCGCTGTTTGATTTGACCAATTCAGCGCCTTGGGGGTGTCTCTTCGCTAGCCTCGTCTTGGGGTCCAACTGTAGTAGCAATTAAGACGCCCGCCTACCGCACATACCAGCAAGTCTTGTCATTTTGGTGGTCGCATACATTTCTCCGAATCAAACAGTTAAAAAAATTAAAGATTTCCTGCATTTTGTACTTTTACCGTATACCGAAAGTGGTTCTGCTCTTTCTGTAAAAAACTATCACTCGCTTCCCATGTTTTTGAGTGGTGATTTTAACGTTAACTTCAGTTTGCCAGAAGCTGAGCCGCACATAGCTTTTTCTGAAAGATGGACTCAAGCTCAAAATGAACACTAATCGAAATGTTTCGACAACTAACAGTGGTACTGTTATTGACGCCGTTTTTCAACGATTTTTAAATACTTTGAAATCACAAATATATGTGTCATACTTTAGTTTTCATAAATCTATTGCCTCCGCTCTTCCCCAAATTGAACAATAATAAATATTTTTGATAAAAAAACTGCATTACACCTTCTGTTAATTAAATAAAATTTTCATAGAGAGTTCTCTATGATTTTCATTCTCTGTTCTGAAGAAATTAGAGCAAGTCCAACTAAGTGCTGCCCGTATCATCACTGGTCTGAAGCACAGTTGCCCTTCAAACATCGTTCTATTTGAGGCAGATGTACAACCTCTTCTATTTCGTAGACAAACTGGACTGGTCAAATACTTTAACAAGCTTTCTAGCTTCGGCCAACAAAACCAAACGTCTAAGTACCTGAATAACTGGGTAAACGGGCAAAGACTAAAGAAAAACAGCCCCTTCAGCCAAGTTGAGTCCGAGAACTTTCTTTCTGGTGAAGTAGAGCCCTTTTCTCTACAATGTAGCTTGAATCCTTCGGAAGGACTCTCCAGGGTGTATTTCCATTTCAACTTAAGTTTACCCGTCATTAAGAAAATTTTTGTCTCTAGCCATCTCAGACATTTGGCACTGGAGATCATTAACAGCATCCCTCATGATTCAATCAAAATTTATACTGATGGTAGTAGAATATCTAACCAGGCTGGTAGTGGTATCTATATCGAAACGCCTCAGGAAAAATTGTCTCTGAAGTATCGCAATCCAGATTTTTGCTCAGTTTTCAGAAGTGAACTAATAGCCATTGACGCGGGACTTGAGGCTATTATATCTAAGAAGAATTACGGTGATCTTTGGATTCTCTCCGATAGTCGTAGTTCACTTCAACACCTTTTCAAATGGTTTATTGTTGGCGACAAAACCAGCTTCTCCATCTTACACAAACTAAACTGTATGTCACTACACCATGATATTCATTTTTAATTGATCCCATCTCACGTTGAACTTTATGGCAATGAAATGGCGGACAAACTAGCAAAGGAGGGCTGTAATCTTCCAACCCCCTCTACATCCGCCCTTACCTATCTGGAATTATACTCCTTAAAAAAATCTCAATATTTGGTAGATTGGAGAGCGCCTCCCACTCATCATTAGTATGCGGGTAATAGACCCGGATTGGCCCTAGCCCTCAAGTGTGATAGATGCTCCCAGACTACACTTTCTTGTCTTGCTAGTGTTCACATCAAGTGCCTTTCATTCTCAGCGAATAAGATCTTCTCCATCTGTGCAAGGTGTCAAGATCACCAGGCTTCCCCGGAGCACATATTGCGTTGTATGGATCTCACAAGCAAAGATTCTTTCTTGTGCTGGACTTTTTGAAAGTCAACGATTTATTTGATCTTGTCTGACTTCGTCAGACCCTGGAGGATTAGCAACAACAACAACAAATAAAATTTTCATTAAAGATATAATTATTCGAGAGAAAATTATTTCCAGTCATAACCGATTCATTTCTTTCAGGATTAAAGTCACTATTGCGTATTTACCATAATAACAAGTCAGATGTTACACATCATACGCGACTACTGTAAGACTCGTTTTTTTTTTTTAATAATGTATAATGCTTAAAAATTTAAAATTTGCTTATGAGGTTTCTAAAGTACATCGTGTCTGGAAAAGATTTTCAGAACGCGGTCACCCGGAGCTTTTGCCTTTGCATAGGCAACCTGTCTCCGTTAGTTGTGTATGCCAACGTTTAATTCAGTTCTTGTCCAATGGATCGACCCCAAATTGTCGCCGAAATTTGCGTTAAACTGTGATAACAAACATTGTTTTTGTGCGTATTCCACTGCACAAAATGCCTTCTGTGGCTTGGTGGAAGCCATGTTGACAATTTTGTGCCCACAGGAAAGGAGGATATTTCAAAACCTGAAGATTTCCTGCCGGGCCGCATATGTATGATAGCCCCATTAATACGCAACATGAGGATTAATGGGGGAAGGGGGGGGAGTTATAAGACCAAGGGCATTTAGAATGCTGAAAATTGATCAAATTATTAAAACTCAGTTTGGCTTTTATTTCAATGCTGTATTAACCTCTATCAAACACATTAACACATACACACAAATTGGTTCTGTGCATTTTTTACCGAGTTATGGGGAAAAATCGATTTCCTATCATCTGTGATCAAGCCCCTTGTTTATATTCCTGTGACATTATCACAGGCAAAATGCTTTGTTGCTGTTGAAAAGAATTTTTAAGAGAGTCAATTTATCGCCTCTCGAAAGGGATGCACAGGGAAAAAACCAGTAAAAGATTTGTGTTTATTGGTAATATAGCGAGCAAAATTATATTTTTTTAGATATAAAATTTTAAGGACAAATTAAGCCAATTATTGGTCCTTATTTGTTTTTCACTAAGAATCAGTCCGCAATCGACTCGAAACATGGAATCTTCTTTGGATATTTTTCGCTTTGAAGACATGAGGGTTACTTAATAATATTTTCACCCATAAAGTGGTCACTATCCCCAGGGCCGGACCGTGACCTTTGGGGGCCCTGGGCTAACAGTATCTGAAGGCCCTCTAAAAAATTTAAAATTTTGCCTTTTTCCTAAAACATTATTGTGCGGAAAAATTTAAAATATACGAAACTTAAAGTCCCCCCCCAAACAATTTAAATACGTTATAAACAATAACATAATTTACAAAAAAAAAAAACTTTTCTACACTTTTATGTTGAATATTCTTTTATTTACTCATCTCATTTGGTTTCACACATTAGCTCATCACATTTTCCAGTCTTTGGTGAGATCAATATTAATAGAAAGAAGTGATTAATAATTAAGCCTAGTATTTGTCAATGTTGTACTATATTTGTTTTCTATGTAGGGCATTTTAGAGAACGTGCGCTGCGCTTCACAGCTAGTAATACGGATCGTTAGAAAAATCTTTAAAATGGTATATAAATTTGGAAAAACCTGAACTAGTTTCTTTTCAAGAATTAAATTGAATATATCACTACAAGTATAGGACTCTAGCTCAGTTTTAGATAATTTTTAATTGAACACCTTCATTTACTAAATGTTGGTCTACATCATAGGTTCCCAAACTGTTTTGTCTCGTAAACCCCTTGCCACGTTTTTCGGTTTGTGGTAGACCCTTGCTTAATTAATATTGAATTTTTGTATTTTTATAAACTTAAATTCTTTTTAGTCGCTGGCACTACTGCACCTATTTAAAAGAATTAAATTTTTAACTGTAATGAAACATAGTGTTTAAAATGTAAGAAGCATATGTTTATTAAATTAAAATTAATTAATAAATAAAACTGTTAAATAAACTAACTAAACAAGCAAATTATTTTAATGGGAGGGCACTACAGTATCAAATTTTTAACATTTGGTATTAATCTTGTCTGGTTTAATTTTAAATCTCCTCTTTTAGTAGTGCCCAGTTTTTATCTTTCTTTTTCTTTCGAGATTGGCAACCCAATTCCTTCACTCTAGGAAAAGCAATGAAAAACTTCCTTACAATATTCCATAAGTTGAGACAAATAACAGATTTGACTTTTTAAAGCCAAAATTGTTGGCATCCGTATCTAAACTTTAAGATCTTACTTAGCGCTTATTAGTTCCCATTGTAATTTGACATTTTTTTCCCGATATGACCATATGAATTCATTGCCTAGTGTGGTATTGCCATATAGTCAAAGCTTTCTCAAACTTGGTTTCAAAATCTGAATTAAAGGCATTTAAATGTTGAATGTAGGTTAAAACGTTCTAAAAGACTGCCTGTGAGAAATTTAGAAAATTCGGGACATCCAGTATTATATTTCTTTAGCTTAAATCAGGAAAGAAAAGCCGAAAGGGTTCTTGTTTTAATAAAATTTATGCTGTCACCTTATAAATGCAAATTAACCTCATTAAATTTAGTAAATAAATCTGTTAAATATATAGGTAAAATTTTGCTTGCACGTGATTATAAATTTTCTTTTAAAGTTAAAGTTACGATCTAGTTTATTGAGAGTCAATATCTCATACTTACATCTCATGAACCCCCAAATCATTTTTTGGCTAGCGTAGACCCCTTGGAGGTCGTCATAGACCCTGGGGGTCTATATAGACCACTTTGGGAATCACTGGTCTACATCATCTTGTATAGTAATCAGTAATAGTACGTACACTCTCGAGGTCGACGTTCTCCTTACTTTGATCTTGCAAATCCATAAAAATTTTTAATTTCTTACTATATTCTGCATATATGTACTTGACTTATTCTATTAAAATCAAGGATTTGCTTATTTAACGCTACAATAATCGTGTCTCTTAAATTTTTCTCAGCTTTTTCTAAGAATTTATCTGCAAATTTTGAAATAACCCGTCTCTAGTTCACATCGCTATATTCTGTTTCTACATTAGAACTTAATTTTTTGGCTGGGTCTTGAAGCTCCTTTCATTTTTGATCTGATTCACATGTTGTGCATTGCTTATAGACGTTTTTAATGACATAATGAACTTATTCCCTTCACATATGTCCAAACCCCAAGAATCTGTTATTTTTTGTTACTCGAATTTAATCGTTCTAAAATTTCTTCCCAATAAAAAATTAAAATGGCAGTTTCGAGTTTTGTTAATTTTTTTAATTAATTTGTTGCCTCTTTTTGAAAATCAATTTTCTCATTTTCATTGTCACTTAATGTCTTAAGAATATTCATGATATTACAATATTTATCTCTTGAGGCTTCAAAAGGATCGTTGTGACAAGACCATCTGGTCTGACTTAAACTTTTTAGGGGGGGGGGGGTAAATTTCAGTTTAAGTTCACGATTTAGAAGTTTCTACCTATAGGCCGAAGTAGAAAAGCAAGCATATATTTACTGCACTAAACCAATGAAGTTCACGATTTCAGTTGCAATCTTAAATGATTCTGCACAATTAGATTAAGAGAATGTGCAGCACACGGCACATAACTAGCGAATTTATTTTTTTTTTCTTTTAGAAGAGCTTGCACACCATTATATGGACCGAATATATTGGCAACGTTGTCATATGATTGTCCCCTGCAATTATCCAACAGCAGTCCATTTATTTCTAAAATTTTTTGAAAATAACTTAATATAAACCTGTGTGACTACTAATCTTAATTAATGAGACACATCTTTCATACACTTTTCCCTGAAAACATTATCGTAGCATAATAGCAAGTTAGTCATTGTGGGACAAATCTGCTGTTGAATCCATCACTATTGTATAGTACTTTGTGTCATTGTTACTTAATTGAGTTATATAATTGTTTATGATTTGCTTGCCCATGATCTCAACTATTTGCTATAGTTATTGTTTTTGATAAGTACGATATCAACGCTTTTGGTCGTAATTCTCGAAGTTCAATATATTCACGAATGAATGAGTCGAACTCTGCTAGCAGTTTCAGGGTACCCATAAAATTACCACTATGAGGATAACTAAAAACTTCCTTGGTACCTCTAAATCAGCGATATTCAACCTGTGGCCCATGGGCCGCATGTAGCCCACCGGACCATTCTGAGTGGCCCGGTCTAGGTCCGTTAAAATAACAAATTCAATTATTTAGGAATAACGTATTAAAAATTTAGCGAGAACTCTATCAATCAAATCTATCAATTTTGCCATCGATGCCAATTTTGCCAATTTCGATGCCAATGTCAATTTTGCCAATTTTTCCTATCGATTTTGCCATTCTGGTACAAATTGTGAAATATTTTTTTTCCCTTTTTGTAATTGTAATGGTTAGTGATAACAAATAACAATGCAGTAGCGACCCTTTTATAGGTGCAACTAATTTTTAACTAAACTTAAGTCTAAAAAATATTTGCTGTTTCAAGACGATTGGGATCTTGACTATTTCGTAAAAAAAATAAATATGGATCAACAACTTGTTTGAATTGTCGTGAAAATGTTATATATAAAAAATATAATTTTGATCGTCACTGTACTACTAAACACAAATCTTTCAATGGCTCTTATTCTTGAGGATCCATTTAAAGAGACGAGATAAATTGATTTTCTTAAAAAAACCTTTTAAACAGCAATAAATATTTTGCAGGTGGTAATGTTACAAAACGCAGAGGTAACAAAAGCATCCCATAAAATTTAATACATTATATATATTGACAAACATATGAAATTGTTAATGATAATTTTAAGAATTATTACAGAAATTGTTAGAGTGCTTCTTAAATGCTTCCGATGTACTCTTTGATGAATTCAGTTCTTTCCTCAGATATTTTTTAAATCAAAGAAATATTTGAATAAATTTGAAACAAAAATGTTCAATAAGAACAGACAGTTTACACTGATAATACTGATTTCAGTCTGTAGTTCAATAAAAACTCTTTGCTACCACATCCTGCGATGGATAAATTAATATCTGAAATAAAAATATGTAAGGCTTTGTCAAAAGAAAAAAATCAAATTATCCAAGTAATTGGAAGCTTTGTTTTTATGACAGTAGAATGCAGACAAGGGGCTTGGGATCATTGATTAAAGAAAAATTCCCCCGTAACTGGGTAAAAAGTGAATGAAACCTATATTTTGTGAGTTTTGTTTGATAGAGTTTGGTATAGTTTTAAAATAAGATCCAAAATTATGAGATTTTATATTTTGACCAATCTTTCACATTTTAAATGTCTTTGATCTTATAGCTTCCCCCTCTCTATTAATCCTCACGTTGCGGCCCGCGTAAAATACATGTCAGATGTATGCGGCTCGGTGTTTAAAAATGATTGAGTACCCCAGCTCTAAATGCTGAACATCTTGTAGCCAAATACTTTACTACCGCAATAACACGTTTGAGGAAATTGTGGTTATATTCTGTATCTTTTCTTAGTTGCTCCTGTAGTTGTTTATTTAAAAAAGACTTATTTTCTTTTCGTGTCAACCAAACTAACATTGAATTTATATGTTAAATAGAATTTTCATGATTTTCTAAGGAACTTCTTAGTTGTTTCCAATCAGAAAAGCCGATTGTGTATTAAGAATTTGTTTCAGCAAAAAGTTTGCAAGTGAAACAAAAAACAGTACCAATACTAGTTGAATAAGAAAAGTGAAGATTTTTAGTGAAGTGATTATTAGAAAATGATCTCTTTTGTTCTTTGTATTCTCTTAGCGAAACAGAATATATATTGTTTGTATCTTTATTTCGAAAATAACTTATTTCATGTAGAGAGATATAATCAATAAATGTATTACTTAACGATTTAGACCACGAGCCTACTTGAATAAACCTAATCTTCCTACTCCGTGTCTTCATACTTAAATAATTTAGAAATGTGTATTTGTACTTATATACTTTTTACTTGAGACCAATAAACAGGTACCCTAGTATCTTTTAATTTCAGGTATTATGCATAGGACTTAGCGCCAAATCAGTATAATATTGAATTATTGTTACTCAAAAAAAATGGCTACAGAAATAGTGTCACTATTTTTGTATAAATGCTCTATGCTCATCGGCGCCGCTCTATGATAGAGACTCTATCTTAGAGCGGCGCCGTGTACAAAGAGTGTAATTAATAGACTGTATTAATAATAGAGTGTAATAGACTGTATTAATTATAATTGTTAATAGACTGCAATTAATAAAGTGTACTTAATAGGCACTCTATTAATTACACAGAGTTACAAAATTAAAGCTTTGGAGAAATACAAAATTGGCTTTCAGTGGTTTTTATATTATTTAGTGTGCTGATTTCTAAAATGACCTACATTTTCCCCCCATCACATCAGGAAGTTTTGTAAAATCGATATTTTTGCTAAAACTTTATTTGAAAAGGAATTCTTTCAAACAATTTAGCCTGGGCAATTTTGCAACAGTGGTTTTTATCCAGTTAAATCTATGTAAATATTGGTTCTTGATGAGGCAAATTAATTTCTCAGCAATTAGATGAACAGTGGGTGAGTGAGTGAATATTAACGTCGCACTGTTCAGCTATACGAGAGATTTGGGCGATGAACCTCGTAATTTTGATCCATGGTCAATTGACGAGGACGATACCTGAGCTGGCACCACCTCTCCTAACTATCACACCACATATATTGGAGAATCTTTGAGCTCTCGACAGATTTAACATGCATCGCTCCCCTACACGGAAAGTCTTCAGCAGCACTAGTCTCGAACTCATGACATGCCTACCATGAGTCCGGTACCTTGGTCACTAGCAAATTAGATTAAAATCATTGTTTCTAGATCTCACAGGATGTCCTGATCATGAGAAAAACAAGAAATTCACTTGAGGTTTAAACATTTTACATCCAATTATGGTGTAGTTTCTAAACGAAAGTCACCAACGTACAATTTGAATTTGTTTTTATTAAGATATTTACATAAAATATATAGGCGATTTTCGAAAATGATGATTATTAATTTCCGAGTATTCGGTGGTAGGGCAGAAGAACAAAAGTAAATTGCTCTTGCTCTCGAAAATAAATTGGATATTGTATTTCGGGTATATTATTTTCGTGATTTGTGTGTATTTTTTTACTGGTTTAACATTTTATTACTATTTTAATTGTAAGCTCCTTTTCTGTTTATCTTCAACGGGGAACGAGGGCCCCTAGAACCCGGGGGCCCTGGGCTGCAGCCCATTTAGACCATACGTAGATCCGGCCTTGACTATCCCACAGTTTTTTGTAACCACTAATCGTTGTAGTTAACAAAAAGAAGAAAAAAATATCACAAACCATTCTATATTACGCATCAATAGCAAAGTTGATATACTATTTCATTGGCTGGTTTGATAAATTTTATCGCTAAATTTTTAACACATAGTTCTTAAATAATTGAATTTCTTATTGCAAAGGGCCATGACTGGGCCACTCAAAAAAGACCGTTGGGCCGCATGCGGCTCGCGGGCTGCAGGTTGAGTATCGCTGATCTAGTAGCTTTCAAACCAATATTTTCACCACTCTCTGTACCTTTTCGCACACGGTGTACATAAAGAGATGGATCTCTATTTAATGAATTTTCCACATAACGAACTTTTTTTTCGGAATTTGGCGACTTTTGTCAAAAATAATAGTTTACATAAGTAGGCAAAATTCGAGAATAATTTTCTTAATTTTAAAATCTTTTAATGATTTTTCCCCATTAGATTTGAGCATCTTTACACAATTATAAAATTTGATATTTTATCTAAATGTTAGAAATAGAACAAGTACAATTTAATTTAATGTAAGTTTTGATTTTAGTCGTGAGCACGTGATTGCTTTTATCATGTGACTGTCTTGAATTGAGGCTTTTGTGGAAAAGGAATTCGCCAAAAAAGGAATTTGTGACGAAAAGAGGAAAATGTGCTTGAAAAATTTATTTGTTTTATTGTAAGTTCGTATCCTTAATTCTACTTGCTCATTTATTACACCTGTTAATAAAACAAAAAAATTTATCTTGCTTGTAAAAACCTTAGTTACTTTTTTTTTCTTCCTTAGTATTATTTTAAATTCTTTTATATCGTTTATGTATACTATCTTAAAATGTAATGAAGCAGGAATTAAAGAATATTTGGGATTCATAAGAAAAAAATTATCAAAATCTCAGTTTATGTATACTATTTTAAAATGTAATGAAGCAGGAATTAAAGAATATTTGGGATTCATAAGAAAAAAATTATCAAAATCTCAGTTTATGTATACTATCTTAAAATGTAATGAAGCAGGAATTAAAGAATATTTGGGATTCATAAGAAAAAAATTATCAAAATCTCAAAATTTATTTTAAAAAAAAAAACCTAGATATATTTTTTAACATAGAAACCTTACATATTTTGCACTTTTTAAATAAAATATTTTTTATTGACAAAAAAAAAATATATGCAAAGTTAAATATCAGATATATTGAGTAAAACAGACATAAATTCAATATAAAAAGTAATGGTTTAATTTATTATTTAATATAATTATTATTCTTTATATATATTTTTAAATTCAGCCTTATGTTTATTTCAGAAAATTATATTAAAAAATATAATTTTTAGAATATTGAATTTTTATCAAATAATTTTACCAATAAAATTTTTCTACATATATGTCTAACAATTTTCATGTCATTTCCTTTTTATATTGTTAATGTTAATCTTCAAGAAGCTCAGTCTTTTCTTTTATCATTGGAAAATTCCCATGAATTATCTTCTTTTGTTTTTCAAACGAAAAACTGTTCTTTTAGATACTGAAATTTAAAATTGAGAACGTTTTCAACGAATTTATTGATATATTCTTGAAAGTTTTCTCCATGTTGAGAATAAACATACAATCTATCTCACCAGACTCAATTTCCAATTGATTTTTACACATCGTTTGGGTATACAGCGTTGTCAGTGAAATTCATTTTCATCTGCACATAGAATGCCAAACCAAAACAAAGAAAAAAACTCGAGAGGTCAGTACTGTAGATATATATGAACAACAGCAGGGATGTAAAGTGAATGGCATAGAAGCGTTGCGAGAGCTCGCCTGAAAAGTTACCTCCAGATAGGTTTGCATTCAAATTTTGACTGTATTGTCATTTTGTCACTTTCATAAAAATATTTTTTTTTTGTCATTTTGATAAAAAAAGGGGGGGGGAGGGGGAGAATTTTTTTAGCATGTGATTTTTACTTTGAAATGTATCTTTAAAATTACAATCTTTATGATGTATGACACTTTTTATACAAATTTCTATGCATTTGCTTTATTTTAAATTTCAAAACAAGGTAGAACTATTTTTCAAGCAGATAGGTACATTTTCTATCTTATTCAATCTTGTCAAGTTTAGGTAAAACAAAAAAAGTTTAGAAAATGAGAGTTGATCTTTTTTTAGAAAAAGACAGGACAAATGAAATAATCTAGTAAAGGGAAATTATTTCAGTCTATCAATTTGACATGATATACTGTGAAATTTTAAGTAAGTATTTGCATTGGAAAACTCAAAATACTGATGAATGTTTTAAATGTGTGGTATAGTATTGTACAGCAAAGAATGTCAAAACAGGTATTGTTTTTCTGAAATTTATGAAAATTGGAAATTGGATGTGTTATTTCTTTTAACTACATATTCTAGTTGTACTATGTTTTTTTCGTAATTTCAATATTGATATTGATGGTTATTTTTTTTCCAGATTAATAGGAGAATTTAGTCAACTGTAGGATTCCTGAATCAAACCGACAAAAGGAAGAAAATCAGAGGCGTAGAAAAAATTCAAGATGTTTGTCAGAAAAATTATAAAATATGTTAGAGAAAAGGAGAGGAGCTACATGTTAGAGAAAAGAAGATGAACTACATAAATATGAAGTGTTTTGAAGGTTCATTAGTAGAAATTAAAAAGATTCCGTTTTAGGAATTTAGAGTTACAGATTTCTACTATTTTCTCTCTCTGTTAAGACAGTGGCTTAAGAAACATATTATTGAAAACATTCTGCATAAAAATTGTCATTATATTTTCATTTGAATGATGCTGACTTCCAAACAGTTTTATATAAATTCTCATGGAAAAGCATTTTAGTCATATAAACTTTGGAGAAAATGTTTCGAATTTAAAGCCGTTTAAGTCCTTAAGATATCCATTTGGAGAAAAAAATTTTATGCTGGGTCAAAAGTTCTGCATGCTTTCTGAAGTTTGCTCATTGAGAGTATGTTATAAAGGTATTGTGACATAAATTTGAGCTTTTGTTTAAACTGCAGTATAGAATGTACTTTTATAGTTCAAATATTCCACTTATATGCAATTTTGCAATCCTTAAATGTACATTTTAGAACACTTTCAGCAAAACCGAATAGTAAATAGTTTGATGATGCCTTATTTAGTTTAAAATTGTGATATTCAGCTTTTTATTTCATTTTGTAAATACAGCTAGATTTTCAATTTCAGCATTGCATTAAAAAATATTTATTCTCACGGAAAATTGTATTGTTGTTATATACTTTCTGCAAAGAGGATGTAGTCTGATCGCTTCTTGTCTCTAAAAACAAAACAAAGTTTTATGTGCTCTGCCCTGAAATTTCCAATTTTATAAACTAACAAGATGGCAACCTCTGGAAATGATATCTTAAAACATCACTTGAGTAGTCTGCCCAATGAAAAGCCTGATGTTTCTCAAATATTCAACAAGGATTTCAATCACAGCGGTTATTCAAATTCCCATTCACATATTCATACCAAGGAAAAGCCTCATGTTTGTGAAATATGCAATACAGCATTCTCTCGTAGTGATGCTTTAATAGTGCATTTACGTATTCATACCAAAGAAAAGCTTCATGTTTGTAAAATATGCAACAAGGCTTTTGCTCAAAGGGGTCATTTAGATTCACATTTACGTATTCATACAAAGGAAAAGCCTCATGTTTGTGAAATATGCAACAAGGCTTTCTCTTCTAATGGAAAATTAAAGGCACATTTACGTATTCATACCAAGGAAAAACCTCATGTTTGTGAAATCTGCAACAAGGCTTTCAGGGAAAGTGGTGATTTAAAAAGACATCTACGTATTCATACCCAGGAAAAGCCTCATGTTTGTGAAATATGCAATAAGGGTTTCTCCGAAAGTGGTTCCTTGAAGAAACATTTACGTATTCATACCAAGGAAAAGCCTTATATTTGTGAAATATGCAACAAGGCTTTCCCACGAGGTGATAATTTAACAAAACATTTGCGTATTCATACAAAGGAAAAGCCCTATGTTTGTGAATTATGCGACAAGTCTTTTGCTAATAATAGTGCCTTACGTGTACATCTACTTATTCATACCAAGAAAAAGCCTCACATTTGTAAAACATGCAACAAGGCTTTTGCTCAAAGTAGTCACTTAAATTCACATTTACTTATTCATACCAAGGAAAAGCCTCATGTTTGTGAAATATGCAATAAGGCTTTCAATCAGCGTAGTCATTTAAAGTCGCATTTAGGTATTCATACCAAGGAAAAACCTTATGTTTGTGAAATATGCAACAAGGCATTCTTTTCTAATGAAAACTTAAATGTACATTTGCGTATTCATGCTAAACAGCCCTATGTTTGTCAAATATGCAACAAGGTTTTCAGTCACTGTAGTCATTTAAAGAAACATTTACTTATTCATGTTAGGGAAAAGCATCATGTTTGTGAAATATGCAAGAAGGCCTTCTGTCTAAGTGGTGATTTAAAAAGACACCTACATATTCATACTGAGGAAAAGCCTCATGTTTGTGAAGTATGCAAAAAGGCTTTCGCTTCTAATGGAAACTTAAAAGTACATTTACGTATTCATACCCAAGAAAAGCCGTATATTTGTGAAATGTGCAACAAAGCTTTTGCTCATAATAATGCCTTAAATGTACATCTACGTATTCATACCAAGGAAAAGCCTCATATTTGTGAAATATGCAACAAGGCTTTCTCTCAAAGTGGTCATTTACAAAGACATTTACTTATCCATACCAAGGGAAAACCTGATGTGCATGAAATATTTTAGAGAATATCTCTCAAATTGTGGTTCTTTAAATAGTCATTTAAATGTATCTATCGGCTATTATTTTTCCCAAGGATATCATATCTTAAATATGCTCTTTGCTTTTTTATTGGATTGATGAATTATGATGATATTTGCACATTCATGTCAAAGAAAAGTATCAAGTGTGGGAAATATTACATGTAGCTTTCTGTCAAAGTGGTGATATAAAAAGACGTTTTCTAATCCATACCAAGGAAAATCTATGTATGTGCCATTTCGTAAAATGCTTTACCTCAAATTTGTTATTTAATTTCACATTTGAAGCTTTATACTAATTTTTAACTCATATGAAAAATCAACATTATTATAATTTTGAGTCATTTGACCCAATATAACTGAAATGCTATGTGAATGTGATGTAAAAGAACTATAACCTACTTTAGTCATTTTTTTAAGAGTTGGGCAGTTTTCATTTTTTTTAATTCACTAATGTTGAACAGTTGTGAGCAACCCAAATGCCCTTGTGGACCATTTAGGAAAAAACTTTATAATCCTGCGTGCTGCATATAAAAATGTGTATCTTTATAATGGATTTGAACCTATTACATACATTAATTGGAGTGAAAATTTAAAGTAGAATTAATTATTATTATTATTTCCATAATTTTTTATGTATACTAACATGTATAATATAATAATAATAATGCAATGATCAAATAATATTTAATGTATTTAATTTGTGATATTTTTTTATCTCAACTCTTTCACTTATGTTCTGGCAAGTTGATCTCAGTGTGTGTATTTGCGCATTGTTATTGATTTTATAGATTTTCGTCTATTAAACCTGAGTGTGATTTGTGTTTTATAAATTTTCTTTTTGAAAAAAAAAATTATTTCCAGGTGTTAATTAATCCAAAAGCCCTCATAACCTTTTGTGATAAAATTTCTTGAATTGGGTAAGTTTTCTTTTGTGGCATAAGTGTTATAAAAATTTATTTTGGATTCTTAAGTTTCAAAAATGTGGTTTAATTTATTATTTCACTGTAAGTCCATCTATTCCATCGTAAACCATACAATCCTGTTTCATAATTCAGACATCGGGTTTAATTTTTATCGAACGAAGTCACATGATTATGCTCCAGAATTATGTCATGGCATATGGTTACAATGTTTACCCTATTAAGGACACATATTTGCCATTCTAAATAGAGTAAATATATCTCTTCAATAACTGAATGTACATTTTATAAAAAACTAAAAAAATGAATGCAATGATTTTAAAACTTTATTTGTGGTCATCATATCTCAATTAGAAGGACATGTAATGCTTTGGAAATTTAAACAATTTTCTAGTGCATGAATTTAAATGGACATGAATTGAATTTATAGTTCAGTGTTAAATATATGTAATGAATCACATTTTTTGTATTAAAAAAAAATTCAATATAATATTTGCAGGAAGGAAAACTAAGCATGAATGGATAAAATTTCAGTTCAAATGCGCTATTACAAATCTAGGCCTACCAGTGAAAAAGAGAGAATAACTTATCAACAGATTTGAAATTAAAATCTAAATTTGAGCATGAATTTCTAACCTTTTTGTTGCAAGTTCATGCAGAATACACAAAAGATGCTCTCATACTTATAGACATTTTTATGTCATTTGGAAAAATGTATTTAAGTTAAAAATCTTTTTCAATGTATGTAGAAACAAAAACAAAATATAGCATCAAATGTGGAATATGAAATGAGCATACAGACAACTTCAAAGAAGCTACACTTGCCAGTATGCGTTCAATATTACGTCGTAATAATTTTCCAACCTTATTCTATAAAATTCTGCTAAATACTATGAGAAAAATGAATCAATCAAAAGATAAAATTTTTAAAAAAGACAATACCAGTGAAAAAAAAGTAACATGGTATTTTTTAAAAGTTCAAATTGAAATAAATTCTACTATGATGTGTTAGTTCTAATTCTTAAAAAAAAATTGTGCTATTACAATTAATATATATATATATTATATAATAAATGACTTATATAAAAAATGTTTTTGACATTGTATATGCAAGCTTTATGCTTATAATCAGTATTGTAATAAGTTTTGTTATAATATTTGGTTATTTTATTTTATTTTACTTTTTTCTTATTTCAATTTTTTACTTTGTCTTTAATTAATACATCTTTGGTTTTTATTACTATTATATTGCTAGGGTTTTTGTGTATGTTTTTCATTTTACTCAAGTTTTTTTCTATTTTTACATATTTATTCGGAAATTTTCTTATTTATTATATTTTCTTTTATGCTTATTTTTGTTATATATTGTTCAACATGTTTATTTGTGCTCTATGAATACACTAGTTTTCTAGTTCAAGTATAAAAATTTTTTATGACAGTAATCTTAACATTATTTTAGCGACTGGCAATTAGATCAGCTTTTTTAGCCTATCTATGCTCGGTGTCACACTATTATGGTATGTGTGATATCGTCAAACAGTGACCATAGTTTATAGGTAGTTTTTCGAAGTTGTTTTGGAAATTTTTCCTGTTTTTTATCCTTTGTGATAGGTACGAGCTCTTCTCCATTTTTTTGTTTACTTCGATTGGGTAGACAGTTTGCTTATTATTCGACTGTTTTGAGGTTTACACTGGTTTATATTTTGCATATTTTACAATATGAATCACTGTTATAGTCATCATTCTAATATGTTTAAGAATGAATTGGACAAAGAAGGCACGATTTGAATTATTATTCATACCACGCGGAGTGTAAGACTCCTTTATATAATAATAGATCCAGACCATTCTGGAATTCTAACTATGTAAATAACTATAATTATCTTAATACTGATTATGCTACAAAAATTATTGTTACTAAAGAGAACAAGCAATTTTGTTTAACTTCTCATAAGTATGTTAGTAAATATTTTAATATCACCAACTTTAATAATAATTCTTCTATTGTTGATTGTCATTATACCCCGAATATTCATTTTCGCTACAATAAATGTAAAGATAAAAGATGTAAAACATGCCCCATGATCAATTATGTACAGTTGGATACCAACTCCAACTTTATATTCTGTAAGTCTTTTAATTGTATCTATATGTTGAATTGTAAAAAATGTAATTATAAATATATTGGTCAGACTTCTGCACACTTAAATATTCGAATTAATCTTCACAGATCTCATACTAAACATTACATTAATAAATATAATAACAATAATATTGAAATAAGACACTTTCACCTGCATGGTTTTGATAATATTGATATATCCATTCTTAGAATAGTTCCCTTTTTAAAAGATAGATTATAGTGGGAAAACCATTTTATTCATTTCTATAATACAACATATCCACATGAGCTGAACACATTATATAATGGCAAAAAATGTTTTGCAATGCATACAGCAAAAAGATAACAAAGAATTTTTTTGTAATTGTCATAATAATAATATTAATAAAATAGCCAAGAGAACAAAAAGAGGTAAAAGGAGAAAAAGTAGAGATTCCAAGGATATTACAGCTAAAATTAATGAATTCTGTAGTGATTTTGAAACTGTCTATAACACTAATCAAATAAAAATTTTCATGTTTGTGGTTTGAATAAAAAAGAAATCAAACTTTTTAATTATATACTTAGTTACGATAATTTTATAGAATGTCAAGCCTTACATGTTATGAAAGATTTTTGTAATTTCTTAATCAGTAAGTTCAATATATCAATACAATGATATTGACGTTTTTACTGTGATGGAGTCAAATCTCGATTTAGAAAACTTGAAATATTTCACTTTTAAGGGATATTCTCTATTTCTTCTTCCAAAATCAAGACAAATTGCTAGCGGAATTCTTACAGGAGTTAAAGAATCCTTAACTGCTGATTTTAAAATCATTAAAGATATGTATCATGGTAGTGATATAAGTGAAGCTACATATTTGGATGTTTGGAAGCACAACTCTCACTTTAGAATCTACTCTATATACAACCCTTCTAAAAACAAGCCAAATTTTACTTACCTTGGTACAAGAACCACACGCTCTATTTTTATAGGAGATTTTAATGCCCATTCACCATCATGGGGTTATAAAGAATTAAATGAAGCTGGAGTTGAAGTGGAAGACCTCTTGCTCTCTTCTACTTACGAGTTGTTATTCGATCCTAACGACTTACATACATATTCACATTACAATGGAAATACATACTCGCCAGACGTCTTGCTTGTCACGTCAGATCTCAGTCAGCATACCAAGAGAATCATACTAGACGATCCTGGCTCAGGACATCGACAAATCATCGCAGACATCTCTTTCCCTGTTTCAGAAAAAAAAACCTAAGTCCTCAAAAATATCGTGGAATTTTATAAAGGCTAACTGGAATAAATACAGAACTTTGGCAGAGTTTGCTTTAGACCCTGAAAATATAAATTTTGTGGCATCTGTCGATCATATCACCAAACTTGTTTCAAATAAGATTATAAGCTGTGCAAAACAATGTATCCCAAGAGGTAGATGTATGACTTATAGATGTTTTTGGTCTGAAGAACTCAAATCAATGAAAGAGAAAAGAAACAGATTAAGGAGAAAAGCTGAACTCACTAAACGTACAATCGATGTCAAGAACTGGCGGAAACAAACGTCTTTGTTTAGAAAAGAGGCCCTCAAGGAAAAAAGAGCTTCCTTTGGCGATTTTATTTCTAAAATGAATTTCCAACAAGATGGGAAAAAGACTTACAAGTTCCTTGCAAGTTTAAAAAATGAAAATTTTAGACCCATTAAAAAGCCTTTTGTGATTGACGGTGCTTCGTTTTCTTCTCATGAGAGGATAGCAAACGCATTTGTCAAACATTTCTCGGATATTCAATTAAAATCCGCCTTTTGTAGAAAACAAACAAAGTGTGTTTACAAGAATATAAGATATAAACAGAATTTACTAAATCAAAATCATAACTCCCTTCCCATTTTCAACTCGCCTATCACCATGGCTGAATTTAAGAGTGCTTTGTGTAGGCTAAAAGCCAAAAAGTCTCCAGGCGAAGATGCCATTCACGCAGAATTTCTCATAAATCTTGGAATCAAAGCAACCCATACTATTTTAAAGCTTTTTAATACTATTTGGAACACAGGTAATGTGCCTGCTTTATGGCGCCAATCAATTATAGTTCCAATACATAAGAAGGGTAAAGATCCCAGTGATATTAAAGGATATAGACCAATATCATTGACAAGTATCCTATGTAAGACAATGGAAATAATGGTAACAAAAAGGTTGGAATGGTATGTGGAAAACTCTAAGTTTATTGCCAACGAACAGGGAGGTTTCAGACAGTACAGATCTACCAGCCAACATGTTACACTCCTAAGCCAGACGGTGAAAGATGCGCTGGATAAAAAACACATTTTGTCAGCTGTATTTGTGGATCTGAAATCTGCATATGACTTAGTTTGGAGAGAACATCTTCTCCTGAAACTTTCAAATATTGGTGTCCATTCAAACTTGTTTGGATGGTTTAAGTTTCCTCAGCCAACGAATCTGTAGAGCTCGATACGAAGGCTGCTATTCAAAATACAAGATTCTAAGGACTGGTCTACCACAGGGAGCCGTTTCCAGCTGCCTCCTTTTTAATCTGTATATAAACGACCTAATTGCTGAGTTGGAGAGACTTGTTGGAGTTAAATGTCTACTATATGCAGACGACCTAGTGTTGTGGACAGAAACACCTAAATATCATGCTAAGGAGAAATCTGAGGCAATCTTGAATAAAGCTTTGGAAATCCTTGATTACTGGTGCCAAGATAATAACATGAAAGTAAATCTGGATAAAACAGTCTACCAGACTTTCTCTCTCACCCATCAGCCATTGCAACTGAACCTCTCATGCCAAGGAATTAATGTTCTCCAAACAAATTGTTTCTCATATTTGGGCATTAATTTCGATCGAAAATTAACATGGAGACAACACATTGAATTGACCGTGGAACGCACGACTAAGAGGTTAAGTCTTTTGAAAAGAATTGCTGGCTCGAAATGGGGTTGTTCTAAAACAACTCTAGAATTAACATATAACGCTTACATTCTGCCACTCATTACGTACTGCTGTGAGCCTTTGGTTGCGGCATCTAAACAGGTGATTGATCTCCTAGAAGTGTTCCATAATCGAGCATTACGGCTAATTACGGGAGCTGTGAAATCAACTCCAATCGATGCTCTGTTGTTATCAACCCATCAAATGCCTATTAAATCTATTATAGAAGAACGGGCTTTATTATTATGGGAGAAAATTACTAGAATCCCAGAATGTCTATCCCTTTGGAAGGATTCTTTATCCTATACCAACAGAAATCTCAAATCAGACGGAGGCTTCCTTCAGAAAGTCATGGCTCTTAAAGAGCTTCATAGTTTTCATTTCGAACCAGAAGATCTAATAAAATCTTCCTGCCCGACTGAAAGGTATGACTTTGCACTTTCTACAGAGCTGCTCTGTGAGGTCCAAAAGAAAGAAACAGATAGTCAAATCCTAAGGATCCTTTCTTTGGAGACTTTGGATTCCTTATACCCTGAAGATGAATGGCTATACGTTTACACAGATGGTTCCAAGTTGATAGATTACAGTAATGCAGGTGCTGGAGTCTGCTGCAACCTATTCTCCTTCTACACACCAATAGGAATTCACAGCACTGCTTTTGATGCCGAAATTTCAGCTATACGTATTGCTCTATCTCAACTTCTTTGCCACACAGATCGTGTTTCAAAAGTAGTTATTCTGTGTGATTCAAGGGCGGCCCTCCAAGCAATATCTGCCATCGAGGCACCTTTGTCAAAGGAAATTCTCAAATGTCAACTGTTAATTGGTGATTTACTTCAAAGCCACGTAGACATTGCCATGCAATGGATTCCGGCGCACTGTGGCATTGATGGGAATGAAAATGCCGATTGCTTGGCGAAGAAGGGGACAAAAATCTTACAAACCTCTAATAATACAGTTCCATTTTATAGCCCCAAAAGAATTATAAAGAAATACTACAGTGAGCACTTCTGGTCTAAATTCAACCAAAAGAATAAACAAACAGTGTGGTTTAGCAAACTCCTTCATATTCCAAAATGGCCACGAGATAGAGCTGTGGCCGATTTTCGAATCGCCACTGGCCACGACTGCCTATCTAAGCATCTAAACATGATAGGCATTGCTCAGAGTCCACTTTGTAAACTGTGCGACTCCAATGAAGAAATGGACGCCATTCATTTGGCACGCTGCCGTGCACTCAACTCTGGATCCATGTGGAGCAGATATTGGGAGGCCAGACACAAAATGTGTGATTTATAGACTATACTGTGAACTTGTGTTTCTTTTCTTATTTTTTCTTTCATTATTTTTTGTGTTGTCCTTTGTTTTTTGTCAATATTCTCTGCTTCTCATTTTGTTTGCAGTTGTCTTGTAATCTGCCATTGGAAATAAAAAAAAATATATCAATACATGATAATGTTTTAAATTCTACAACTGAATACTGTAACATCCTTTTCATGAATAAATCCTATAATCATGTAAACTTTACTAAAGTGTTTGAGAAGTATATTCAATTTTTCCCAGTAAAAAACATTAACATTAAAAAGGCATTTAAATATAATAAGAAAATTGGTAGATCCATCTTTAACTACAATTCTTTTGATTTGCAACATAATAATATTGTATGTAATTGTCATAATTATGTAGATTTCATTGATGAATATCATAAACATGTCATATCTGGTAATTTAAATATTATTAAAGATAAAACTCTCAGAAAAATAATGGTTAAGGGTACTGGCTTTAGAATAATGCGTTCTAATAATAATAAAGCTATTAAAGCACAAATTTCTAAAGATATTAATAACTTCATTACAAAAATAGCAATTAAATACAACTTTCCTTTCGAAGCATTCAATGAGTTTAAATGCAAAGTTTTGAGTGAGTTACTTAATCTTAACTATAAAACTGATAAAAATATTTCTTACAAAGATATAAAACACCAAATTTCAAATCTTCAAAAAGATTTCATTATTGTATATGTAGATAAAGTTCCGGGCAACTATGCAATCATTTGCAAATGGTTTTATAACTTTATACTTAACAAACAGTTTCAAAACAATAATGCGTTTAATAAATCTAATAGCACCAATAGAGAAATCAGTAACCGTATTTCAGCTTTTTATAAAAAACTAGATTTATATACAAAGAATATCAATTTTCCTTATATTTTTCTAACGCCAAAATTTCATAAGTGTCCAATTAAATTCAGAACTATTACTAATGGTTTTAATACCTATATTACACAACCAGGCAAGGTGTTGCAAAAAGTTATACAACACACTCTAGACAATATCTCAAACTCCATTATTGTAAAGAATAGTTAAGATATCGTTGAGAACATGCAAGGTAAGAATGTTAAATCTTTGCATAGCTTTGATTTCGAAGACTTATTCAACTCTATTGATATAGAGGATATGATTAAAGTACTTAGAAATGTTTATATTAAATATTCATTAAATAAATTGATAAACTATGATAAATATAATATTATACAATTTGTTTTGAAAGAAAATTATATATTTCATAATAACTCTTATTATCAACAAATTAAAGGTCTGCCACTGGGTGGCCCAGCTAGTAATAGTCTGGCTAATATCTATTTACACTATTATGAGAATGAAAAAATTGATACAGACTCTTGTTACTTTTTTAGATACATCGATGATCTAATTATTTTCAGTAATAAAGTTGACTTTACTCCTGTATTTAATTATTATCCAACCTACCTGAAATTAATAAAAAGTCAGAAATTAATATAGAGTCAGCAAATTTCCTTGATCTAGAATTAAAAGTTGAAAATAATATGCTAAAAAGAAATATTTTTGATAAAAGTGACTCTTTTGATTTTAATGTTATAAAAATGCCATATTGGAATAGTACCCTTCACATTTCAATTTTTAGAAATATCATTCTAAATTATATAAAAAGAAATAATGATTTAGTATCTGAAGAAGTATTGAGAATTAATAATTATAAAAAATTCTTTCAAAGTTGCCTAGACTATAACTATCCAGCTAATTTTATATATAAATATATGTCTTCAAAGTTATAGAGCTATTTAATTATTTTTATTTAACGTATTCATTTCTATTTAGTTTATAGTATATAATTTTCTTATTATATTTCTTAATATATTTAGTCTATACTATATAATATTCTTAATATATTCTTATATTAAGTTTAGTTACTAAAAATATATATAGATGGCGCCTTTATTCTTAGTATTGCTGTGTTTTTTTTTTTATGCATTAAGTCGGTACAATTGTGGAATCTGTATACATCGGGTAAGATTAGAGTTTCTTTGCTCATTTACATTATTGTTAATTATGGTTATATTCATTATTAACCTCTCTTGCAAATATTTTTGTTTATACATATTTATATTTGTCTATTTCTTCCGGATTCCTATAGTAATTTAATATTGCAATTTCTATTCTATTGCTGTTATATTCACCCACGTGAGTTTTAGGCTTTTGCCTTAGTTTATATTGGGAGCTATTGTGTCGAAAAAATTTCTGCTGAAGGAGAAGGTTGAGATCTCACAAACTTTGTTTAATCCTGTTTCACTGTCCTAAACCAGTGACAGCTCGAGAAATCATAATAGTTTTCCACTCTAGCTACATTTCTCTTTTTTGGTTTGTCATGGTTCCATGTTCTTGGCTCTTCCGGTCTGATCTTAAGATTCTTGGGATTTATTAGTCTTCTTTTTAATTATTTACTGCTATATATTATATATATATACATATAAGAGCATTATTAAGAGTAATTTGTAAAATATAAATAATTAATTATTTAAAATTTATATAAATAAATAATAGCTCTGAGCTACTAAGCTGAACATATTCATTTCATTCTCCATTATATAAATATATTCTTTTTTGAAAAAAAGTTAAGGAATACCAAAAAAAATTTTTTTTAAATATGTAAATACAAAATAACCTGAGATAATAAAGAATATTTGTTTTTCAAATAAAAACTTTAACTAATAAATTTATTATTTTCTGGAAACAAATTTACACTATTGTATAGAATCTGTAGTCTAAGTGACATAAATAAAACGAAAGAAATCAAACTATTCAAGCGTTTTTACAATTTTATTGCTTAATAAAGAAATTTTTTTTTGTGATAGTGTTAGTTAATTTTCACAAACAAAATAAGTACTTTTGATTATATGGATAATTTTCTGTGATTATGCCATTTGGTTATTGAAAATTTTATTTATAAGTTTCTTTTTTACAAGTTCACATTCAGAGTTTAGTTTACATTTTTTTGTAACTTTTTCTCCTTAATTAGTTTACGAAATCTCGAATTTAATTTTTTGTCATAATTATATATATAAGTAAATTACAATTTCAATAACAAATGTTAAATTGAATGCAATAAAATGGCGATAAACAAATTGTTTTGAATTATAGCCAATAGTATTAAGTAAATAGTCCCAAATTTCGTCCTTTAGGTAGGAAAAAGTATTATAATAAATTACCCGGAAAATATATATATGTATATCGCGATAACTGTTCAATAACGTGAAAAAAGTCATTTTCTAATGTATTTATTTATTGTAAAAAAATAATATCTATACAAAATCCCTTCCCCTTTCCTCCTTTCTGTAAAAAAGCAATATTTAAACAAAAATAATAAAAGTTAATTTTATTTACTTAACTGATTCAAAGTTAGCTCTTTTTGTTTTCTTCATTCATTATTTTTTTCCAAACGCGACTTTTTTTTTAAGCATAATCTTTTTCTAAAATAATCTGCGTAACTCTACGTTCATTTCATTTACTAATTGTCACCTTTTCAGACCTCAAGGAAATTGGTTTTTCATTTCAACTCAAGGCATATGTATCCCAGTATTTGATTATTTTTTGTTCTCTGTTGTCGATAAATAATTTTTATTTTCTAATGATATATCTTTTATTTTTTAGCTCTGCCATTTTCCCCCATAGGTTTTTATCAGTTTTTCGTGACTGCAGCTAATGTTTTTAATGTTTGTGCGTCCAGGTGCCGCTTTTTAAAATTAAAAAAATATATATATAAAGTGCCTCTACTAATTTTTTTGTTTTTTTTCCTGCTTAGTCTTTCTTATATAATTTACTTAAGGTGTTGGAATTAATCATTTTATTTTAAAACTAATTTTAATTTTTTTTTTTGGTTTGTCCCTATGCATTTTCTAGAAATATGTTCAAAAAACTAAACACCAAATTAATACCGTGTGCTTCAAAAGTGCATGAAAAGTTCAAATTTTGTAATGATTGTATTGTTGCCTATCGGTTCACTTATTTGAAAAATCCAATAGGAGAACAATATTAAATTCATTTCGTTCGTCGAAGGATGTGGCCCTAACGGTGCAAGTGTCTCTGATATCCGAGGCAAAGCTTGTGTTATTGAGTGTGGTTCTCTTGATGACCTTGTCCGAGTTTGCAAACGCGCTACTGGTTCGGGTAAAGTACAGTATACCCTCCATTACATAGAGGTTCATATGACAGACAGATTGACAGGCAATGCAAATATTACTACAGAACATAATTTGCATCAATCTCTCCAATCAATACACGCGAAATTGAAACGAATCTAAATCAAACTACAGGGTTTAAGGGTTAGTTCGAGAAAATTTAAACACAAGAAAGCCAGAACAGCAGTACAGGGTCCTTAAATTTGATTCAAATGGGACAGCTACCGTATACTGCAGTAACATAATCGAATTTTACGAAAAACGGCCTACAGAGCATCCTAACTACGATTGTGATAATATATACCTTCCGGAATTTGCAATGCTCTTTTAACCTCATTATGAAAAATCAAACCAAGAACATGAAGAATGTGTTGATGTATATGAACCAGAAAGGAAAACCAGACAGCGACTAATTACACTTACACATTATAGTAAAATGGTTATCAGGAATGTTCCTGCCGTCGTATGCGTGCCATATTTTTTGGCTGCCAGTGATCCAGAAAACTAGTACTAAAGCTTACTTCTTCAGTATGTTCAGTATAGAAATGAGAGCGAATTAATTGTTGTCTATGATACAGCAAGAGAATCTTTTCTGGTAAGAGAATCTGATATCCGCGCAACTAACGCACGTTTGGAAATATTTAGAGAGCGTGACAGACAGCTGGAGAATGCTTTTATTGTCCTGAATCAAGAGAAGCATGAATAAAGAATTCATGCTTTTGAAGTCTTGAATCAAGAAGTTCAACAAGAAAACTTTGAAGATGAGTTGGAGATGCCAGAACAGTACATGACCGACGACGAATTCCTTTATGCTAGAAGAGCAATGAATGTTGGACAAAAGGATGTATTTTTATTCATAACAAGGAGTATTTCAGAACAGCTAAGTAATCAAAGCGATGAACGTCTAAGGTTGTTCATGACTGGTAAAGCTGGGACAGGAAAGACCTTCCCCTTTAATTTATTGAAAAATCAAGTAAATCAGTGTTACGGCAAGCAAGTTCTTAAAGTTTGTGCGCTTACAGGGGTGCAGTGTGCTTAGTGGGAGGATCTACATTACATTCTACACTAAAATTGCCTGTACAAAAGGATGTTAGAATAGTGCATGCCTATTCTTACTGGTAATTACTTGTTGCTGATGCAGCAACACATTGAATTTTTATTTATCGATGAAATCTCTATGGTCCCATATGAAATGCTTTCTATGGTGGATTCCAGACTTAAACAACTAAAAAACAATGAATTACTCTTTGGGGGTATAAATATTTGTGTATTTGGTGACTTAATACAGTTACCACCTGTGCGAGGAAATCCAGTGGCCTCGGTAGCTAAGTGGTCAAGGCATCGGATCATGGCTAGCGTGTCATGAGTTCGAGTCCAGCACCACTGAAGACCCTATAGGGAAGAGATGCACGTTAAATCTGTCGAGAGCTCAAACGTCCTCCCATTGGTGTGGTGTGGTAGTTAGGAGAGGGGGTGCCAGCTCAGGTGTCATCCGCGTCACTTGACTATGGTTCAAAAATTACGCCGTCCATCGCCGAAAGCCCTCGTGTAGCTGAAAAGTGCGACGTTAATATTCACTCACTCACGCGAGGAAATTAAGTGTTTGACCAACCCTTTTGATTTGTTCCCAGCAACACACCTACGGCACTCTTTCTCGTTAATTGAATTGACCGAGAATGTGAGACAACAAGGTAGCACAACTTTTAAAGACCTCCTGAACGGATTACGAATTGGCGAACTTCAATCAGAACATTTTGCTATTTTAATGAATCGGCTAAACAAAGAACCAACTGGTGGGTCTGCGATTGGAAAGGCCCTGCGAATTTATCCCACTAACCAACAATTATGCAATCACAACAAAACAGTTCTCGAACATTTTCGAACTCGTGGTATAACTATTAACAAAATAATAGCACAGGATATTCTAGTAGATTGTACTCGAAAAAATGACTATATAGATTTAAATAATATCACACCATCCGATATAAACAAGACAGAAGGGCTACTTAAGAAGTTTGAAATATTCGTTGGGACCAAGATGATGTTGAGTTACATTGTAGATGTGTCCAAAGGTCTGGTGAATAGTTCCATTGGACATATTACAGGAATCATATAGGCCTTCCTCCTGGAGAGGACAAATGTATGATACTGACATATCATCCGTCCGTATAGACTTCGGTAAAGATTGTGTTCATCTCATTCAACCCAAGACTGAGAAATTTCCAGCAAATTATAGTCACGGCACTCCAGAACGAAGAATGCTGCCAATTATATTATATTGGACTTGCAAAGTATACAAAATGCAGGGTATTATTGTCGACCATGCCATTGTATACTTAGGCTCGAAGCTTTTGGTCAAGCATAAGTGGCCTTAAAATTATTAGAAGGTCTCTTTGTTGAAGAGCTAGATTGTTCGAAATTAACCGGCAATTGACCTTGCAACAATGATGCGTTGAATGAGATGCACAGACCAAGAAACCTGTCCAGCGATAACTAAAAAGTAAAAAATAAATTAAAAGTAAAAAAACTTTTTTAAAAGCAAGCTTTTATTTAAACGCGCTAAAAAGAATAAAATAAACTTTTCCTTTAAAACTTTTTTCTACTATCAACTTATAACGTCATTACCCTTTTTTTTATATATATATAAAAGCTTGTCGCAAGGAGGGGGGGGGGGTGTAGATCATATACGCCCAGGACCCGAAATAAGCTTAAACCGGCACTGGGTTCAGGCTTTGTGGTTAAAACTATAGACCTAAGTTGAGAGGGTGATGAACTGGAGCCTTGTTTCTGAAAAAAATTCAATAGAATCATTAAGTTTTTTCATGATGATTAAAAATAAGATTTAATGCATTTACGCAGGATTTCTGAAGATGTGATACCATACCACAATTTTTTTTATACCAGTATAAAGTACACACTTTAAAGATGATTGTAAAATAAATGTAACTTGTATATTATAAATGTATTTCTAATAATTTTATGGTTCACAAAAATTGTTCATACTTTGCACTCAGCCAAATTTTTTACACCTACAAAAATATATTGTTGGACTAAGTTTCTTATTGCACTTAAGAAGTACGCCTTACTCTCTAAATATTAGTTTACAAAATTAATATTCTAACACACAGTGAAGAGTACTTAGGTATGCCAAAGTTGTGATGAACAATCTATGAGTACTGAGTACGCACTTACATAATTTATTAGAATAAAATTTCAATATAATAGGTTCAATATTTTCAGAAAATATTTATATTGTTAGAAATCTGCAGAGGAAGTAATTCTGCATTTCTTTTGATTTTATGCTACACTCGACATTATTGCAAGACTCCAAAAAAACGTCATAAATATATTTCTATTAAATCATTGAATTTCTATCAAGACATGATATAGCATTCATAGCATAGTAGCAAGACATATAAGAAATCGTAGACAACAGTGGAGCACACAAGGGGAGGAGGTGTCCGGATACCCCTTAAAGCCCTAAATTTTTCTTCAATTGATAATAATCTTATGTATTTAGTACGTAAAATTTAATTAAGTATTTGTTTTTATCATTTATTTATTAATTAATGCTAATTATTTATTCGATAGTTAACTTTTTACTGTTTTTCGTTCCCAAAAATCGACAAAATGAATAGAATATATTATGCGGCGTATTGGAGCATGATACGAGAATCATGAACATTCGATACTAGAACCCCCCTTCCCTGAAAAATACCTGTGTGCGCCACTGGTAGACAAGAAGAAATTCGTTTAAAAAATATCCTGGAGTGATCTGTTGCAGCTAGTCCTAACTACGTCAAAAATAATTCAGTTTCAATTTAAAAAATTATAGTTTAAAAAACTAAAAAAAACACGTTTTTATGTTAAATCGAACTAAAAAGTAAAAAAATAATTCTTAATATAAGAATAAAATGATAAATGAGAAATTTAATGTCATTGTGGTAAAAGCGTCGAGTGCTTTGTACTACATTTTTACACTAACTCAGCATTTCGGAATAGAACTAATATAAGAAATTATAACAAATGATAACGAGCACCCCATGCTATTACCACACGGATATTAAATTTCTCGTTTATCATTTTATTCTTATATTAAGAATTATTTTTTTTACTTTTTAGTTCGATTTAACATAAAAGCGTGTTTTTTAGTTTTTTAAACTATAATTTATTTTTCCTTCTCTAGTTCGATCTGCAAATAAAAGCATGCATTTTTATTTTTTTAAACTATCATTTATTCATTGATGAATTAATCTTAAATGCGTGATTTCTTAGAATCTGGAATACCCATTGGCATCCTATCAGTGTATCGATTCGGCCTGGTTTGCAAAATGTAGGACTAGCCAACTGAAGGAAATCTGGAAGAGCTAAGTTTGAAATATTTCATGGGAAAAAAGGTGTTAAGTCAATGATGTTTTTCACTAAAAAGAGCTCAATATATATATATATATTCTCTAAAACTTGCATCAGTATAAAACACTTAAGTACATTTTTTGAATCATAGAGTTTGTGAGAAATTATTTTATCCAGTGAGACCTCTGAATCAATTATCAGCTGTTTTGGTAAAATGAAGCAATGAATGATGCTTCATTCCACACATACGACAAGAGAATTTAGAAAAATTGTTTGAGTTTAGTGGTCAGAACAGTGCTTCTCAAACTTTTCATAGTTGCGACCCAATTTTCAGTCATAATTTTCATTGTGCCCCCCTCATACAACAACAATGTATTGAATGCAATAAAGCTACAATGCTGCTTTAACAAACTGTACATATTATCTTACACTATTAAAATTCGAAGGTAAACAAACGTATCTATGTATGTGCGTCTATCTTCTCACGAACAGCACCACGCAGAAAGTCGCGGAAGGTACCAAAAGATCGGGAATTTTCCAGGGAAGCCGTATTGCCTATTTATATTCCAATATTGTAATTAATTAAAAAGATATTAATTAAAAACCTTAAAACGCCGAATTATTTTACTCCTGCCGGTTGCTTACTTGGCGGAACTTCCCTTCCGTTTCGGCCGAGCGGTAATCTTACGTTTTCCACCATATTAAAATTGTCATCCGATTTTCGGTGTCGAAATTAGACAAAAAATAATTACAGAATCGGAAAGATCATTTATTTCGCCACGACACGGTGTAATTTTTTTGTAAAATAACGATATTTTCTATTTTTTTCGAATTTTTTAAAATAGTGTTAAAACTGATGCGTTTTTATGAAAATTATTTCTAAATCGTTGGGTATGAATTACTTTTCGTGTTATTAAATCGATATTCTACACTAATTAACTTCAAGCCTTTCTCTTTTAGATCCATTCATTTAAAAAATAAAATTCCCAAAACTTTTTTTTTATAGAATTTTTAAAAAGTAGTCTTAATTTTTACTTCACATTGAATAACTTCGTCATTTATGAAGGTAATCTCACAAAACCTTTTTTCCGTGTGTACAGTAATATTATCCGTAACATATACGAAGATTGAAAAAATTGCTTCAAAATTACGGATCCCCTCAATTAAAAATTAAATTCAATTTGAACCGACCATTCATTATTATTGCCTATTTTCTGTTCTGTTACTAACTTGCGTGGCGTGATTGGCTAACGCGCCGCTTTCGCGAAGTATCTTAATTCTTTCTTATGGCTGGGTTCGAATCTAGCGAATTTCATTTTGTTCGTTTCTGCTTATTTTTCCCACGTAAATTAATTTTACTGATAAATACTTATTTTAACATGATCCTCTGTTATTTTAATGTACTTTTCATTTTTTTTTTTTTTTTTTTTGCCTTAAAAAAGGTTTTTTCTGATTTTTAATCATTCAAAGTAATTTCTATCTTTTTCAACAATTCCTAACAAGAAGCTTTCATTTCTGTTTATTTTTCCCACGTAATTTTTCAGTGCTGCCATTATTTAAGCAAACGGAATGTCACAATTAATTGCTAAATGAATATTTTTAATCAATTTTAATGTAAAAATATTAATAAGTTATAGTTTTGTATTTTATAAATATCGATGAATTTAAAAGAAAATGATTTTTAAAAAGTTCATTGATATTTAGAAACAGTGATTAAAAAAGTAAAATGCCGAAAACTATATGTCACAATTAATTGCTAAATGAGCATTTTTAATCAATTTTATTAAAAATAATTAATAAGTTAGTTTTGTATAATATAATTTTTTCCGCAGATACGTGTTTAAATAATTTTAACACAGAGTGGAATGAAAAACTATAAAATTAAAATTAAAAAAATTAAATGTTTTTATCAAATAGTATTCTTTTTTTTTTTAATGTTTTTTTCAGTGAATGTTAGCATATAACTAGGTTTTCCCCCCAAAGTGGATTTTTAACACTTATATATGTTTAATTAAACATCCAAATGTTTCAAGAGCTATCTGTAGAATTTTTTTTATTAGTATTTATTGATAATGGATTTAAATTAATATGTTTTTTTAAAATTAAAATGCATTCAATGCATTTCTGAGATTCATTTAAAATATTTATCAGTATCGAAATTTTTGTTCTCTTTCATAAAACTTATAGTTTACTTTAAAATAATGCGTAATTGCATGAAACTTCCCCCCCCCCCCCCGTGTCAAATATTTCATAAAATTCTCACAATTTTACTTCAAGAATTAAAATAGTAGTGAAATTTTGTAATTTGAAAAATTTATACTTTCTGTTCTTTTTTCAGCATACAACTATTTTTAAAAATGCTACAGTTTCGTTTCCGGGAAAAAACTAAAAAAATTTAATGTTTTTATCAGATAGTATTATTTTCTTTTTGAATGATTTTTTTCAGTGAATGTGTACTTATAACTAGGTTTTTTACATAGTGTTTTTCTTAGCAGTTACAAATGTTTAATCAAACATCCAAACGTTTCAAGAGCTATCTGTAGAATTTTTTTATTATTATTTACAGATAATGTGGATTTAAATTAATATATTTTTTAAAATCAAATGAATATTTCTATTATTTCTTTATTAAATTAATTATTTGTTAATAAAAGGTATATCGCCTATTATTTTGGATAAAATACGTTCTAGAGCCTGGAATAAATATTTGTCCTCAGTGCCAGCCTAGCGGTAGCTAGACCTTCTACTTCAGTTACACAGTATACCTAAGTAAATAAAGTGAGAATGATAGGTTCGCCTAAGCTAAAACTAGCTTCGGCGGTCAGGAGGTGGTGGGGAGAGGTGGAACATAGTTTCCGTAGAAACGCAAAACAACTTTTTCGTTTCGTTCTTCAATCCGAAAAGGGGGTTTTCGTTACGTTTAACAGCATGGGGGGGGTGGAATTCTTAGAAATCAGGTAGTATCTTCGTTGCACTATGAGGCAAACGGTACATGAGGTGAGGCTGGTTCATGAAGTTAGATTGAGAGCTAATCGTTGGGTTGTCATGATTGCAGAATGGAAAGTTGCAGAATGGAAAGTCGAGGAAACATTCGCTATTAGGGTGTGGATGGGTTCAACACAAAGTTCTTCGTGGAGAACAGATCTTGGGATGTACCTGTTTATTATGAAGTCTTTGAATATCATTTAATTGTGTGTTACTGGCAGATCCCCAAATGGGGCATGTATACGTTAAGATGGGGTGCAGATAGGTTTTGTAAATAAATATCCGGTTATTTAAAGAGAGTTTGGATTTCCTTCCAATCAGTACGTTCTAGAGAGACATTTTTAAGCTAACTGTAAGTAGCGATTGATTGATTAATGAAAACCTGAAAATTATTTTATTATTTTAGATTCCTAAAAATTATCTATTATTAAAAAATGATGACTTTTTTTTTACTCAAGCATCAAAATAGTTTTCTTTTATTGTTTAAATTTATTATTTTTTTACTAAAGCAATATTGTTTTCGACATGTCATGAATAGAAACTTGAAGATAAATCTTATATCTGAGAGGAGAGTCAGGGGGAAAATAGTTCTACACTCAAATAAGCCACTGTAACACAATGCAGTAGAAAGAGAACTGAAACATGTTTGACATTAGTAAGATCTGGAAGATATTTTTTTTTTCGAAAAAGGGAATTGTAGTGACGTTTATATAAAGGAATCACACACATACCAGGAACTTTGATAAAGGAAGGTGAATTTCCATGGCAGTATGTTATGCATTCGAAACAAATTTTAATAAAACACTCAAAATACTTAAAACAATCATTTAATAATTTCTTCTTTTATAAAGATAATTGCATGAAACATTTTTCCCGTGTGTCGAATATTTCAAAAAATCCTCACAATTTTACTTCAATATTTAAAATAGTAATGAAATCTGAAAAATTTCTACTTTTCTGTCTTTTTTCAACATACAACTATCTTTAAAAAGGCTACATTTTCGTTTCCGGGGACTAAAAAATTGCAACGAAAGAACTGAAAACTGAGTGAGTGATTTTTGATTCGCACTGTTCGCCTATTCGAGGGTTATTGGCGATGTGGACCTCGAAATTTTCAACCATGGTCAAGTGACGAGGACGACACCTGCGCTTTCACCCATCTCTAATAATTAGAACACCACACCAACGCAAGAACAAATTTCGAAAAAGGGAGTCTTAATGACATAGTTAAAGAAATCACTCACATCGCACACATAAGAGCTATCGGCCTGAGGGAAACACGAAATTTCCATGGGGATGAAGTTATTCACTCGGTAAAAGCCCGTGCAACGCCGGGCTAAGCGGAGAGGAAAGAAACAAAGAAATCAAAGTAATTTCGAAAAATAATATTGGAAGTGTTGAATTTGTGAAGAGAAGGGAAAATGTTAAGCGACAAAGCCATGACACGCACTCACGGGTCATGCACTCACATCGTACGCGTCAAAACCACACACAAAAGTGTTGGCGTCAGAAAGAAAGGAGGAAATTAACATGGGGATTAAGTTATACCCTCGGTATAAGCCCGTGCAACGCCGGGCCATGAAAGCTAGTCATCGTATTATATTTTGTATATGACAAGCCCATGGAAGTCACTAGCGATCACTTAACTCGGTTTTATTTTAATGTTGATAAATCAATTTTTAAATAATTTTTGCCGCATTAATATATATATAAGTATCTTATATCAGCATGAATATGTATTTTATTTTTTATCAAGTCACAATGTATTTTGTTTTACTTCCTTTCAGTAAATTAATAATTATTTGAAATCTTTTATTTTGGACTTTCCGAAATGCTCGCGCGCCCCACGTAGGGTTATCATGTCTTCCCCAAGGGGGCGTGCCTCACAGTTTGAGAAACGCCGGATTAAAGCATAATTTCTTTTCACATGCTTGAGTCTTTTTTTTTTCCATTTTCAGAAAAACTAGACAGTTGTTTATATTCAAATGGAAAGTGATTATTTCCATCCTTCTACGGCAATTTCAAATATAATTTGTATCTAAGAGATATGACAGAAAGAAATTTATTAAAATTTCGCACTTTTCTATCAAACAAATGAAATTAGATTGTGCAGATAAACAAATAAAAAATATCCCGTGAAACTCGAAAAAAATTTTTTTTTCTAAACTTCAACTGAAGATCTACCAAATCCTTCATCCAAAAATTAAAAACCTCACCCATAGTCCCTTTCCATTTTTAATCTTATGGGCATTGTTGATGATACCTAAGACAATGTAGACGTATTTGTCAAGAGAAAATGTAGAACATCTTTTTCCTAAAAATTCGAAGCCTTATGACGATGATTTTATCGAAAAGTTGAAATGAATTACATAATTTCTAAACCACAATACCAATTTCCACAAAAAGGGATAAATATCATCCGAAAAGAGGAAACAGGAAAATGCTACAATGGAATTCCCTCAAAAATGTTGCACTCAAAGGCCTACCTTGAAATACAATAATTCATGTGACAAAATATTTCAAATGTATTACACTCAATTATTTTCCAGATGAATGGAAAAAGCTCACATAATAATAATACCCAAATTAAGCAAATATTCTGTTTTCCGACAAATCTAGACCGATTAGCTTCATCTTTTCTGAGGAAAAAAATATTTCTGAGTAGAATCCAGAACCATTTAGAAGTTCAATACACATTTCGATACCATTCCACCATAGCACGGCTTTCAAAAAAAATATTTCCGCACCCGATTTTTGGAGACAGTAATAGAATCTTATTAAAACGTTGAAGCGTTTTGTCGAAAACTTTCTTTTATTCATTTTCTCACCCCCCCCCCTCCCATTTGCTGACACTTTTTTTCCCCTCCACGATCAGGTTCTTCAAAGAGTGCATGTGCTCTCATACCGACTACATCTTTCAATCTTTTCTAAACCACACCCCGTTGCTCTTGTAATGATGGGTTATTAGATTACAAGCGTTATCTTTATTGACGTCATTCGAATTGCAAACAACGCCATCTGTTGGATAAAGGATGTAAAATTTAGACAACGCTCTTAATCTTCACCTGCTGTTCTACTCTGGTGGTGTATTTCGTTCTATTTTTTTTAATATAGGTATTTCCACTATTATAGGTGAGTACCAGGATATTTTTTTAAAGAATATGAGGGATGTTCTTTTAACTCTTACGGACCAAAAGGTATTCCAAATTCTCACTTTCAGTCCCTTTTATTTCCCAAAAGTAGTCACTTTTTATTCTCTTTCTTATGTAAGATTTTGCTGATATTGACCGTCTTAAAATGTGGCAGTGATATAAAAATTGTTTTGCAATGTCATAAAAAGTCTAGCGGTCGAGACTTTTATTGCAGATATTACAGTACAAATTCGCACTGCCAAGATAAAAAAATCTATCCGATTTAATTCATTATTTACAGGCAACTATTGCCAATTTCCACCATTTTACTTCTAATTAATAAATTATTCAAACATTCCTTGTTTGATTAAATTCATAAGTAGGTCGCAATTTTTTTACAAGCTGTTGCAAATTGGAGCAGCTATGCATCTGATATGTTAATAGATTTTATTGTGGTTAACACAGAGAAGCTTGGAAGAAGGGTAAAACTGCTGAAATTGATGAGAGCAAAACTGGGAAAAGGAAACACAGTGGACATTTCGCAGAAGGACAATGGGTTTTTGGTAGAGTCGAATGGGAGACAGGCTGCTGTTCCCTGGTAGCAGTACATGAGAGGACAGCAGAAACACTTCTTGAATCATGGATCAAACCAGGAACAACTGTTATTTCTGACTGTAGGAAATCTTATGAAAGGTTGGGCGAAAGAAGTTATGGTCACCATTAATAACCATTTGCTTGAATTCGTTGATTCAGAGACTGGCACATATATCAATACAATTGAAGTTACATGGCATCACTTCAAAGCTTGTTTGCCTGAATACAATCGACTAGGAAGATTTGAAGGATATATCACCTGGTAATGTTTAGAGAAATTTGTTTCGCATTCAAAGAAGATTCTTTCGTTAAATTTCTTGACCTAATACGCAAAATTAATTGGGCTGACTGGGAAATCGTTTCGGGAGGCAGAGTCGAGGAATGGAATTCAAAATTTTTTGTAAGATTCCTCAATCAATCAACCGTTCTTAATTTTTCCAGTTATTACTTACCTTTAACTCTTCATATTCTATTTTTTCTAAAATCCCGGTATTCATCATTTTTGATACTGTTATTAAAAAAAAAAATTTTTTTCAACATTTTTTTCATAGTTTCCCATTTAACTTCTACCCTTTTTGCAAATTTCAAACACTCTTTTGTTGGAAATAAACTATTCTATAAAATTACTTTTAATGATGATTGTTACACTTTTATCGCTATCTTGGATTCCATCCCAATGACAACAAGCGCTTTTTGCCATATAATACTCCTATATCAAACTAGTTCCAATTTTAATTTAATTTAAAAGTGTAAGCATAGAAATAAAAACAGATACACATTATGCCTATTTTATCATAGTCAAGGTGGTGTGCCAAACTTCATTTTGAGCATAATTATCAAAAATGATTATAGAACACTACACCTGAAACAATGATAAAAAGACCACATGTGGAGTTGAGCCTAAATGCTCTTAATTTTGTTCCATAAACAATTTAAAACATTAAATTTTAAAAGGCTTTATATTAGTAAATGATAATCAAATTACCCAAAAGGAAATGTACACAGCTGTTCTTTTTAAAAATTAGTTTAATTCTATGTGCTGATAAACATAATCATAATGATTACTATATTAGGAAAAGTTTGCTTTTTATCAGATTATCAAGCATTTTACTTCTCTCTATAAATTATACTGACTAATTATATAATTATAATATTTAAAATAACATCTGCAACTTGTTCTTATTGGAATAATGTAATCAATTTTTATAACAAAGCAGGACTTTATTATTTTTGAAAAAATAAAAAAAACTATTAAACATTTATGTCACAAAAATTGTGCACTTAAAAATCCCACTAGTTTTAACTATTGCATTTTTCAGTAATTTAGTACTTAGTAGGATATCCTTTAATGTTCACAACAGCTTTTAAACATGTCGACATAGATTTAATTTTCATTATTCTTTCACAATTTCTGCATCGATATACTCAATTCTTTTATGATTACTGCTATTAGTTCACATTTTGGTTTTGTGTGATCTTAATCTAACATCAAGTTCTCTTTAAATATACTCTATAATATTTAAATAAGAGATAGAGATGGTTTTTTCTAGAACTTGTGAATAGTTAAAGACACCAGAGGAGTACATTAAGAGCAGAGTGCTTGGATTCCTTATCTATATAAAAAGCGGCCTTCTTCAAGCGAATAATTTCAAGTTGTTTAAAGTATTTAAATAATGACTCTATCAATAAATGTAAAACAACCTAACGTTGAAGCTGCCCCCCACAAGAACACCTCTACAATTAATTCACTCTGTTTTAACTAAATTCTTAGGATTAAGTTCCTTGTTTATTCTTTTTCATTATTATATGCTCGCCGGTTCCAAAAATATAGAATTTGCTCTCATCTTCAAACAGAACATTATTCCAATATGTTTAAGATTTGTTTATTATGGATTTAGCACAGGAAAACTCAAGATTTTAATTTTTTTACATTTAACGAAAACCTTTCTTTAAATACAGTGCTCCTGTAATCCAGCTGATCTCAGTACTTTTCGAGTTGACTTCTTTGGACTTCCTTTTCTTGGCTTGTTTTCTATTCCATTTTAAACTTTAAAATGCTTTATCACTTACTGCACCATTATAAAAGAGGAACAGTTATGCAATGTTTTGAACAGATTTACCTCGATTAATGTGAAAAATAAATAATTTTCCAAAGTTTTTTGTTATTACTTCAAGCGATCCATTTATATAGAACAATAATAAAATAGAAAATTTCAAAGAAGCCAAGCCAAGATATAAACAAAAGTTTTTGTGTGTGTGACAGCATTGCAGAAATGAAAAAGCAACAAAAGATATTTTTATTAAAAAAAATCTTTTAAAAATGATTTTGTGTACAGTTACTCTAGTGTAGCACATATCCTCCACAGCACAATCAAAATCACCCACTCGTGTAGGTAATTAAAATTGGTGATCACGCATATAATGAATGCACTCATATAAATGCTAAAGTAAAATTTCTACAAATTTCTAAGTGAGCGAACACTTTATGCATTTCAACATGATGTTAAAAAGAATGCTTATAAAGACTACTTATATAGTATATTTTCATCTCTTTTCAAATACTCCCAATTTTCATACAGTTTTAATTTTACTACGAGTCCTGCAAGAAAGGTACATTTCCTTATTTAGCTATGCAATCTGAGTAACATATTAACAGGAACTGATATTAAAAAGTGAATGCTTATAAAGTTAACTTATACAGTATTGGCTCGCTTTTGTTTATTGAGAGGTCTGGATTCTTCTTCATGTCGCCACATCTGTTTACCACAATTAACTACAACTGATGTTCTAATTCATTAGACGGCGAAATGGCGCTCAAAGCTTGCTTTTTCTACCTGCTTTGATTTCCTAGGACGTACGATTTAGCCGGATAAAATTTCTCCCTAATCCTTACATATGGACAAGTTCTACTTTGTAAACAACAACATTGAGTAGAACCCTCACTTACTTCCGGTGTAATGTTAATCTATGGGAAGACATCTAAGTTCAACTGAGTTTTTCAAACTTTTAATGCAAGTTTTTGAAACTTTTTTTGCACTTGGAGATTTTGCATTAACCGGAAAAAGAAAAGGGTACTAATGACTTTAGCGCCCCTATAGTAAGCTTTATGGTAGAACTAGTCCATTCCCCACTTCCCCTAGCTAACGTTCTTCTTCCTCTTTCTCTTTAGTAGACTTGTCACGTCCTTATTGTTCAAGTCTGATAGATAAAAGGAACAAACAAGGCCGGACGTGTAATGCGCAATTTCGTTGGCAGCACTTATTCCTACTTTTTACAGCCTTGGAATTCAAATTCCACTGTTTTGGGGTTCCTATATTTGGCTCTCTATGAATTATTGGCTACTTTCAACATAATTAGAAAAAAAATGTGCAATGTATTGTATTTTTTGGATATTCTGTGTTGAGTGTGTGTTTCAGTATGTGTGCATCTAATAACCTATTATAAATATTGTGCGTTTATTGTTTATTACTTTACTATTGAACAATTTCAATGTTTTTTCAATTTTTGTTTGAATTTTAAGATATAAATATGTTTTCATTGTTTATTTGTTGTATACAAGTTCACACACATTAGAAATATGGTATGTTTATAAAATAAGAATTAAGATTAAATTTTTAAAAATATTAAGTGAAACTGGAAAAACAAATGTTGAACTGTAACTGTATTGTAGACTTAAAATAGAAGAGTAAAATATTTTAGTTTATTGATATATTTTTGATTATTTGCAATTTTTAGTAATTTTTTATTAATCCTTATAACATTTGAATCAGGTTTAGCAAATTTTTTCTAAACAGACACTTGAGGATTATTGTTACAAAATCCTTTTAACTTTTGCAGCTGAAATTAAATCATATTTTCATTTAGAGCAATATTCGTATATATATATATATAGTATAATAAAATGAAAAAAAATAATAAGACAAAATTATACTACCCACAAAGCTAAATGATAGAAAACAGATTCTAAGAAACATAACTAGAAAAATATTGATATATAGTATAATAATTATATATGTATATTATTCATAAAGAAAGAAAATTGTGTTTTATATTTATCTATATCATATTGACTGTTATAAAATGGTAGGAATTAGATGCATTGCCTTTTAAATACTGTTTAGAATTAAAATTATTTTCAGCTTATGCTAAACAAAAATTGACTTGAATTCCATATAATTTTTCAGTTAAAAAACAGCCCAAAATTATGTTTATATTGTGATTTAGCTAATATATAAAGGGGATAATTTATTTTTCAGTTCTGTTCTTACTTTGCTCAAAATTCATTATAAACATTGTTCACAATAAGATTCATATTTCAGCTATGCTTAAAACGTGATTAAACTTAAAATTCTGTAGTATAAAACTGAAAATTTTTTTTAAAAATTATTAAAAAGTATAGTATTATAATCATTTCAATCATCAGTAGTATTGATGTACTTTTTAAAAAAAAAAAATTTAAGTAAATTTCATGAAACAGTATTATTATTATTTTTTTTTTTTTTAGCTATATTGAGTAGAGATAATTTTAAAATAAGTTTTCAGTACTTCAAAATTAATTATTAATGGCAGGAAAATAATGATAAATTTTCAAAATACCTTAATGTATATTTTGCTTGGAACACATATTCCAGTAAAAACAAGGTTTTAATATAGGTTTTGAAAAAAAAAAATTTTTTTTCTTACAGAATTCTTTTTTTAAAAAAATAAGATTTCTAATAATAAGAATATATTATTATTATTACATGATAGTGGCTGTTTTCTTTCATTGAATTATAGTTTCTTGAAATAAAAATTTGAATTTGATGTATTGAGATATACAAATTAAATATTTGTTTTAAAAAATGAGATTGATTTTTCCTGAAAATTTTACTTTAATGAAGAAAAATGTATAAGTTTTTCTTCCTCCTATTTTTTTTTTTTAAATTTGGGGGTTGTTAAAAAGAAGGATTAATACATTTTTTTCTTTCTCATGTTTAATTCCTTTAATAATTTCCTTTGAACTTGATTGTACATTATCCCAAATTTCCCGTTACTGTTCCGAATGTTCAGTGCTTGCTTCAATTTTTCACTACTCGGTTTTAGTCCCAAATTTATAGCATATATTTTTTTAATTATCAATGCTACACTGTCCAGAAATGCCTTCACTTAGTCCAATAAGATGTGCCAATTTCAGAGGTAGATGGAAATATAACTGCATATTTTAATAAGAACCTGAAGTTATAATTGTTCAAATGTTTAAAACTGTCAGAGTTCCCCATTTTTTCTTCCTGGCACTAAGGCTGCAACTTAGCCAGTATTTAGCACCATTAACAATTCAGCAGCTTTTGTAACAAAACTGCCCTGACTTAAATAAGATCATAATAGAAAAAGATTCTCTGAAAAATATTCATACTTTTTATATTATGAAAGTACTTCAAAATAATTAAGAAGGGTTGCAGATTTATTATTTTTTTAAAAAAATGAATACTGAATTTTAATTTGTTCTTTATATAAGTATTAAAAACATATTATTAAAAAATAAAACAAAAATTGTTTGTTTGGGTATAAATATTTCTTGACCAACATACTACCTCCACACCACAGTAACTATAATAAAATAATTTATTTGTAAAAAAATCTATATATATATATTACATTTTGAACTTCAAAATCTTTATATTGAAGCAGCTATTCATTTTGAAATGGCATTTTTGATAGGAAGGAATAATATTTGCTCACTTTTCCCTTAACTATTTTTTATTTCAATATATATAAAATTTAGTGAGGAAGTATTTGATGTTATAATTTACTGCTGTGTGTGCGTTGAATAATTTTTTAAAAAATTGTTTCATATGTATAAAATTTCTATCAATATATGTATAAAATCTCAATAACTTGACATGCTATTCTTTGTATACTTTTTATGTGGAGGATTTAGTCAGATAACATTTCATTCTCCTAAATTCCACACCACCACACATTCACAACAGGAAGCTGTGATTTTTAGAATTTCAGTGTTGACTGAAATGTTATACTTCTTTGTGTATTCAGTTTCTTTTATTTTATTTAAACAAATATGTGAATGCAGTTTTTAAATTTTTTTAAAAACACTACTGTCTTTCCAACTCTAACTCAGGGATTATATTTCTGAAATTTTAAAACCATTTTAATAAATTGGGTACAATTCAGGATTAATTAGAATTTTAAACTTATTGCTGAAGTTATTTTAAAGTTCAGATTTTAGATAATTTCCACAGCCATATACTATTTCAAATTTAATGTATTATTGAACATTCTGTGCCTGGACAAATTATGCTCACAAAAAGGAAAATCACTACCTTAGTTTACTAGAAGAAAGTGGCAAAATCTTTGCTGTGTGTAACTCAGTAACTTTAAATTAAGGACATGAAAACTGAAAATGGATGATATTGGATTACTCCAATAATTCTCAGTCCTTTATTTTAAAAAAAAAAATTAATCAAAATATTGGTTGAATGTAAATTTAATTTTTCGTTCTTTTTTTTCTCTTTCACTATTTACATTTATTTCAAAGCGAATGCTTTTTCATACTTTTGATTTTTCTATCATGTCTCTATTCAAATTAACTTTTCTGATATTTTATTTGGAGGATTGCTATGAAAGAGACGAAAGTGTGGTTCTACAATATGATAATTGGATCCTCCTAGACCAGGAAAAGGGAAGGAATCTTAGGACCACTCCATTGAAACTTCTCACTCATCTCATGATTCACATGGGGGGAGGGGGCTATTTTACGACACCGACACTCGAACACAAACGCGCCTTAATTAGCTTGTTAAAAAAACGTGGGAGCCGTTCTTCTCATTTCTTTTCCCCTGATTTATTCTTTTTGGCTAGATATTTTTAACTCTATATCTTGATTAGAACGAATATTTTAATTATATTACAACGCAAAATATTTTTAATGTAGACGGATTAATAATTTTTTTTTGAATTTTTGTAAAGTATTAATAACATAAAAATAGACATTTGAATCAATACTGAAAAATAATTGCTATTATGCATCTCTCTATGCTGTACATCAAATATTATCATTATTACACTTTTATTAAGTTTTTCCACGCAATTTATTTGTGAGAAATTTAATGAAAATATTATTGTATGAAAAATATAAGAAATTATATCGAAGTCATGCTTCTATTAGAAGTCTATTTTTATAACTATTCGACGGTGTGTGAAAAAACTTCATGTAAGATTATAGCGAGATAAAAGATCAAAGCAAAACGACCATAGAAGTAGTACATATATATATTTTAGATTTTCTAAAAAATATGAATTTTTTCGTTTACTTTTTTGCTGGTTCTTTTTTAAGTTGCTTAATTAAAAAATGAATGTTTTAAAAACATTAATTAAACTCATTGTTTTTAAAATTTTTACTTCCCCTTCCCCCCAAATAATATAAATTTTTTAAAAACACGTAAGGAGGGAAAGTACCTTTATACATTGTAAAAATCAATTTTTGAAAAATATTTTTAAAAATTATTACAGAAGGCTAGAAACGTTTTAAAGCAAACTTAATCAATATCCAACAGTAATTACGCTCTCTGCAATAAAAAATATAGATGTGAACAGAAACTAATATTATAAAAAAAGTTAACAAATAGATTTTTCGTTAATTTCTGATTGAATTTCGTTGGCTGGTCTCTCTCTCTCTCTCTTTTGTTTTGTTAATATCGCACTTCGAAACAACGTGAGGGTATAGAGGTGACGAACTTCGTAATTTTAAATCATGATGAATTCAGGAGGATGACACCTGATTTGACATTTTACTCTCCAGACTGTTCAGATTGGAAATACACTATTAATATTTTTTTATTTAATATAGAGTTATATAACAGGGGCGTAGCTAGGTAACCAAACGCCTTGGTGCAACAACAACAAACAAAAAAAACACCGAGGGTCCTATTTTGATTGGACTTTATCAAGTAAAAATATATTAGTAATTTAAATATACAAAGCTATTTTAACATCAGCCCTTTATCATGATCTGCAGAATATAGGAAGTTGTCGTGTTAGCCTAGTGGACAAGGTAACAGACTAGTGGCTGGTATGTCATGAGTTCGAGCCCAGTACCACTGAAGACCCGCCGTGTAGGGGCGCAATGCACGTCAAATCTGTTGAGAGCTCAAAAGTCCTCCCGTTGGTGTGGTAGTTAGGAGAGGTGATGCCAGCTCTGGCGTCGTCCTCGTCACTTGACCATGGTTCAAAATTACGAGGTTCGTCTCCAAAAGCCCTCGTCTGAACAGTGCGACGTTAATATTCACTCACGCAGAACAGAGGAAAGTAAAGCCACTTACTACTTACAGGTATGTGTATGAGTTTTCCTGAGTAAACTTTAGTGAGATTACCCAGGTTCGATTTAACACGGGATAGACCAGGAAACGATACAAAAAAATAAGCATGAAAATGATACAATATTATAATTATTTTTAAAAAACACCCCTGCAAAAGTGGGAGTGGGACAAAATTACATAAATCTATTTATTACAGATACGAGTTGTGGCGAAATACTCGATGAGGAAAATAGCTTATTATGAATAATACTGCTATTAAAAAAATTACCAAGAAGAAATAGCTTCCTGTGTAAGTTTAAGACGCATTTTTCATGGAACCTGAAGCTTATTTTCAAGTAACACTTGGAAAAATGAAAAAAAATTGAAAAATAACATAAATTTTCAATAAGTAAATTCGCAACATCATATACACAAAGGAAAGGAAAGAGAGGTGGGAGGCCCCTGACCACTCCCAAGGTGTTCTCTCTCAAAATTGGGGTGGAACCGAGCCAAATCGTACTGTCACCTACATGGTACTCAAAGCTACGGCTAACGACAGGCGTACAGTCTAGCCCGATGCCATGATGAATATCGTGGGCCTCGATCTGACTACGTCAGACAGGTGGCATTAGTAACAATAACAAGGAAAGGAAGGATTTTCTCTCTGAATTGTTTAAATTTGTTTTTAATTTTAAGAAATACTTAAATAGCAGATAAATTTAAAATTTTAGGTTTTTTTTTCAGAATACACAAGCATTCTTCCGTTTTCAATTTTATAAAAGAATGTAGAACTATAATGTACATCCTTCAAAAGTTATCTAGTGAAAAAGGAAGAAAGCGAATCAGTTTTTATTCTTTTTGTGTTCATACTTTTTGCTTTTGAAAAAAATTGAATAATTCCATAACAAAATTTTCTTTGATGCTTTAAAGTTTGTACCTAACAGAAAAAAAAGTGAAAAATAAAGCTTCATATGAATTTTCAAAAATTAGCTTCAAAAATTTCCCCTTCATTTTGTTACAAGTAATCGTGAATCGCAATACAATCAACATCATATGTACCAAATATTCACATGCACACAGAAATTTGTAAAATCAAGAAGCTCCAAACAGTGTTATGCATGACAAATATTTATATCTTATTTTCGAAATATGTAATTAAAAGATTTTAAAAGTACAAATTTTATGTTTTATTTAGAAATTAAAGATGCAAAATCTTACATAAAAGTTCTTAAAAATCAATGCTGAAGCACGCATAAAATACTTTGCAATAGTAAAATTCAAACATTTTAATTAATAGAACTGAACCGTAAAAAATATGTTATACAAAATTTATAAACACATTTCTGTTAAATTATATCTAGCAAAAAGTTTAAGTAAACATTTCGTATATAAATATAGATGCGATTTTTTTAAGATGAGCACTAAGCATTTTTTCCCTTAGAATACATACGAAAACTTAGGACTTCTCAGATTTTAAAAATTTGGTTTTAATGGGCTTACAAAGGAAGGGCGGTCATCTCTAAAGTTTTTTAAGTACCACCAATTGTCTCACGGTAAATATTAGGGACCCTCTATAAAGTCTGGTTTTAAGCCCCAAGCCGGATCTTACAAAGGATTACTTATTCGACATCAGTCAGTTTATATGGGGCCCCTTGAATCCTGGGCCTCCCTGCGATGCGGAAGTATACTTTAAGGGTCCCGTAGACAGAAATTCCAACTCTAAAACGATGAAAGCGCCCACTTCTGGGAGGGGGGAATGGGCGTTTCTATAGGAAGGGCCAAGTACTCATGAGTACTGGTCTTAATGATCGGAGGTAAATAGTTCCTTCATAAAA